>CALNHX010003726.1:0-142937 GCA_940337035.1 Agriotes lineatus
AGACTTAAAATGAAATAATTGTGTAAGCTAATGTCCACAAAATTAGTTGACTCGTTTACGCCGTACAAGAGTTTTTCAAAAATTGAGAGTGAAAATTATTCTTCTCTATTGCGGAAAGAAGTATTCTTTTTTCGACGAAGAAAAGCTCAGTTTTATCACAGAAGTAATTGAACAAACTTTCTGTTTTCAATGGTATAAAAAAGTATTTTTCGCCACAAAACGTCAATCTATCTTTAAAAAAATTCGATTTTAAACTTCATTTGGATACAGTCTGTGTCAATCACACAAATAGGTTACCCATTTACTTTAAAGGAAGACGTATCAACTAGATACTACAGTATAGTCCACTTATAACGGACTGCTTGTAATTGACGCTCGTTTGTAACGGACAATTACCAAAGTCTGGACTAAAGAGTCATTTAAACAGACATAATTAGAATCGAATATTATGGACTCGCTTATAATAGACAAAAAATTAGTTAAAGGTTCATTGTATCCGAACCGAAATCCGTTTTTCCAGCCTTGCCGTTTTGCTGCCCGATGCAATTTAGTTTCAGTTGCGTTAAATATTTTGTGCATACAGTATCTAATGATATCGAGGTATTCTAGACATCCGTTTTCATTAAGTGAAAACATTTCTTTAATTACTGAGATTGAAAACGGTTTAACGCAAACCGGCGTTAATAAGCCACTGTCCATAAACAAATAAAAATTTCGAATATCTGGAAACCACGAGAAAAAAACAAATTTAAATTAGCTGGACACTCGGTTACAATCGACACATATTGACTGTATTCTGAAGTCCATTATAAGCGAGGTCTACTGTAATTAGAAACTGTGTTGCTCGATTTGAAATAAATGTGTTGAAGGAAAATGCAGTGTTACTATGTACTTAGTTCTCGTTGAAACTCTATAAATCAAAAACAATTTCCACAGAGTGCCAAACACTATGTTTAAAATTGAATTGCTTATTAAAAATACTTTTGAAGCTATGTGAAAGAACAGTTTCGTTCAACTCGCTTATTTAGATTATTTTGAGCAAGTATTAAAAAGCTAAAAATATGCTAAAGCTCTAATAAAATTAACTAACACGTGTTACGTGTGAACAGCGTAATTAGCATTAGAATTTAATTTGTGCAGAATCTTTATCCGTGTAAACGTGCCTTTATTCGAACGCGGTCGTCGCGTGAACGCAGTTTTACTCCGGGTTTGCAGTTATGTGGTAATCTGCTTTACAGGCAGGCTTCAGCACTAGTTTCAAGCCGCTCGTTTTGTCTCCTGTGAATATAACTGGCAGATTCTCAAATATACTCTTGTAGCGTTACGATATTTGAAAATATTTAGAGAAAATATAGCTAACAAGAAGTGGCGTTAACACACCGACACACACTTTAAATAAACTTTATAACAAATTTAGTTGCGCTTGCAATTATTTCGTTTCTAAGAAACTTAAAAAATCGACCACCGGGCTTCATACATTTTCTGGGCAGATACGATAGAGTCCCGATAAGCTGTTTTAATTACGTTGCAAAAATGTAGATAGTTGAGTAGAGTCCGGGGCGAAGTCGTTAAGGGAGATGATTAAGCGGTAATGATTCGCTAATTACCCAACTAAAGTAAGTTCATGAGCTATTACCTGATTGGCGGAAAAACAACCCCCCTCATGTATCCAAAGAATGAAAAATTTTACACAATGATGAGATATGATTTATGCCATTTAGTTAAAATCTGTAAACGACCTGAACATGAGTGCGCTAAAATTTGTGACAAGTGAAAGAGGAAAAGAACTTACGTATAGTGTTGGATGGGTTTAAATATCGTTTCCATAAAGAATTATCAACTGGAGTTAAACGATGGGTATGTTCGATCGGTGCAAACAAGAAGTCCTCAGCATATTTGAAGACCGAGGGCAAATCTAATGTTTTGGTGGAAATCATTGATAAGCATAACCATGAACCACTACAAGAAAAATTACTGAACAGAAGCTGTCGAGGATGTAAGTGAAAGGCCCATGAAATACAATACAATACAATACAAATAGCGACATCCAGTGTATAAGAAGAAATATATACCACGCAAGAAGAAGCCTTTTACCAAGACTCCCAACAAACGTTGAAGAAGTTCACCAAGCCCTAAACTCATATCTAGTTAAAACAAATCGGGAGGAAACATTTTTACTAATTAACGACTCGGAAAATAACGTGGTGATGTTTTCGTGTCAAACAAATTTGGAGTTTTTGTGCAATTTGGAAACTATATATGTGGATGGACTGCTGTTCGAAGTTTTTCCTTCAAATGTTTACAATTCATGGGCTAAACGGAGACCATTATATACCATTAGTTTTCTTTTAGCTTCCTGACAAACGGAAGCCCACGTACAAATTGGAATTAAATTATGTTATCCAAGTAGCCCAAAAGTGTGGGAAACAATTAGCACCAAGCACAGTCGTGGTCGATTTTGAACAAGCTATACATCAAAGTGTGACAGAGACTTGGACCAACATCACCCTAATTGGATGTAGGTTTCATCTGGGTCAATCATGGTACGTTTTATTTTTAATTTATATGCATTTTAAATAATAATAACTTAACAATTGTAGGTGGAGGAAAATACAAAAACTCGGTCTGGCAAGCTTCTATAAAGACAAGAAATCGGAGGTGGGAAAATTCTTAAGGTACTGCTTCGGTTTGCCATTTCTCGTTTCTAAAGATGTTGGGGATTGTTTTGCCATTGACTTCAGTGCAATTCAACCTGCGAATTCTAAATTAACAGAATTTACCGACTATTTGGTGGACAATTACATATCCGAATCTTCTACATTTCCACCATATATATGGGCTGAAAATTCAAGCAGCTTAAAAAGGACCACAAATGCTTGCGAGAGTTTTCATTCGCGTTTTAATTCAGCTTTTTACCATTCGCATTCTCACATTTTTAAGTTTATTACAGTTTTGTTGGATTTCAAAGTGAGACATAAAAATAAGAAGTATGCAGCAAAATGAAAAAAAATATATGCTTCGCAAACTTTAGACAATAAAAAGTTTTTGGATTGTCAAACAGCTCGACTAAAAAATGGCGATATAACTAATTTCGATTTTGTTACAATAGTTGGAAATCATTTTAAAATGTTATGTTTTAAAAGTACCTAATGCTGTAAACTGTAAATAGCTGATTTTTTAAATATTTGTATGCATGTATGTACCTATTAAAGAAAATGATTGTAAATGTTTTTGCATTTCATGAGTTTTTTACAATAATTGATTGCATATTTCTAATATTACTCTAAAATAATTTTAAACTACTCAAGTGGTTATCTATTACTTAATCTAACATAATCTGCTAAGATACTTTTGGGATTCTATTCAACCATCAACGGGACTCTACTCGACTGTGATTAAGGGTGATCAGAAAGTTTGGGACTCTACTCCACTCCGCCGAATTTTCTTTGGCATAACCGAGACAACTGCTAGCAGTAAGTCGTAAAAGATTTTTGTCTACTGCAGCAATGCAAATTCTATGTCGTGACAATTATATTAGATATATTATTGCTCGTATAATGTTATTGTGAATGCTTTAATCAGAAAGGTGGATAGGAGGGAGGCGAAACATAAAATTTATTGATTTAATTTGAATAATGCATAAAATAAGAATTTAAAAAAAACTTCAAAAGTGCAGTATTAGAGTTCTGTTTGCAAAGAGTTTGTAAGTTCGGCCGTGCCGTATTTAGGGCAAGCAGGATTTATTTTCTTGATCTCCAGAGCATAGACACTTATAAAAACTGTGCATGCATTAAACAAGCACGTTAACTCTAATGGAAATATATGTTTAAATTAATATACATTTCAATTATTATATTGTTTTTATTCTTCTACTACTCATTCTTTACTATCTGTCAACATTTTTTATCCCACCTCAAATCTGTTTAAACCCCGGCGTTAGATTTATTAGTACCATTAATAATAATGAACTACAAATATAAATTTTGACTTCATATAGAACTTAAAAGTTATATTTACTGAGTTATAACCACGTCCTCATAAAAACGTATCTTGTGCACCAATCGGGTTTACCTCGTTCACGATTGGGACTACTTCATTATGTCGTCGCGCTCCCGTTTATAATACAATGATAAGCCTATGTCTTTTCTGACCACGGGGTTAACGCGTCTGACTAGAAATCTGATTCCTTCTAGGAGCCTAGATTCGAATTTTACCAAATGCCATATGTTATATTTGCGAATCAATGTAATTCACATTACTAAGTGTTTAATTTGACTGTTTCAGACTTATTAGAGACCTTAAGCTTATTTGTACCTATTTTGTACGCACATCAACCGTTATTCGATCTAGCAAATGTTGCTTTTTTGCGGCGACCTTATTGATCAAATACATTTTTTATTTACAATTCAATTTGAAAAATGCAAAAATTGTTGTAATTAGTATAAGGGTACCTCTGTGATAAACTACAAAAGTAGTGTGAGAACTGTAGTGCTTTTAGTAAGGTGTTACTCTATTTGATTTTATGGTGACAGAGTTGTCATTTAAATGCATTATTTTTTAGGTACCTGTCCTGAAAATCATACTGTACAATTTTTAGGGCTGGAAAGTACTTCTTTACAGGGCGATTTTGTAAATGTTTTCTTTAGGAAATGATTTTGGAAAATTGGTATTTGGATTGGTTTGCAATATTTGTGCACTATGGCTACTACGGAAATTAAGGATGTTGATTGGTTTGCAACATTTATTAACTATGGTAATGAACTACAAATATCTCTAGATTTTTACAGAGGTATAATACTTGTTTGTTATTGCGATGTTTTAATATTTAGGTAAAATTAAGAAGAAAAATGTCTAAAAAATGTTGTACGTAACTCTTCCGGAAATTCCCTTTACAGGACGTGTAGACTTACGAGCCTGAAATTTGCTTATGCGTCCTGTAAAGATGCTCTTTCCGGACTTGTTATTGCTCATCTGTGCTGTTGGATATTTTATATTGTCTTTTGCATTATTTATCTGATAAATCCAGGGGTCTACTTTGGTACAAACATTTGAAACTCGTTGCCATGCACGTCATTAATATGCATACCCATTCCAATTAATGTGATCAAGAAGAAACACACTGTATACTGTATTGTTAATAATTAATGTAGCACAGTTAACTTCGACACTCAGTATTGATAAATCACGCAATCGGAAGAGAAATAAAAACCTATTTTCTGAATACATATATTTTTTACACGAAAATAGTCATTGTTAACAATAAAACTTTTGGATTTGCCACAGCTTCATAAATTTTCCACTTCATAAAGACATAGCCATCAAACTACAAACCAAGAAGCAATTTTCAATATATAAATATGACTGTGTTAAATATATTATTGTTTCTCCAATAAAAATATTTGACATTAAAAGTTTAATTTTACTGAAATTTGACAAATACTATTTGTGAGTAAAGTATCTGGCATAAATAGTTATTTTTACATGGCAGCTGCTTAATATAGCAAGAGGATGACTGCGGTGATGGCGTTAACATTTTAGTACAAAATTAATGTTAATTCTAAATAACTCTGAAAACATCGTAAAACAGTACGCTAGGGTTTTTAGTATTAGACCTAAATGGTATCGACGAATGTTCGAATATGTTATAATAGATCCCAAAAAAGCTAAAACGAATACATGAAAGGCCAGTACATATTGAAAAGTATCCTTTATCCTTTATACCTTTATTACTACATTACATCACTGCAATTGCAATTCTAGGAAAATGCTCTATTTACAATATTTTGTCTTCAATTTATATATCTATTTTTAGTTTTGTGAACTAATAATGGCATCGGTTTATAATAGTAGTATGTAGTTACCAAATCCTCTATTCCTGGCAGAATTCGGCTAATGGATTTAAATTTCAAACTTCTGCTGGGGTGCAGTTCGGGATTAAGCCTGCTCATATTGCTATAAACGATTGAGGATGGTGAAGCTCACGTGACCCATTTTCTTACCAAATATGAAACTAATAACCAAACGCGAGGCCTATTTACCGGTATTAATGAACTGTCTTAGTAGTAAACGGTAGTTAATCGCTTCGGCCCTATTTATAGGGTTGATAAAAACACAAAAGATTAAACTGCGTCATTTTCGTTTTCTTGGGTCGTTAGCGCCGTTTCCGTTTTGTTAATTACAAACCTACATAAGTGAAAATTCGACGGGCCAAGTGAGTAAGTTAATGCTTTCGAAATTTATAGCACAATCTTGGTTGTCCAGTATCTGTAGTTTCGAATGGTCCTCGTTTTTACGAGCGCTATCTTATCACGAATGCAAAGTGGACACGAACTTTAGCTACCAGCTCCACCAGCAGCTACCAGCGCGGTGATGAATGCAGCGCAATAAAGAACGGACAGTTTTACTTTTGGTATTGTGATAGTAATGCGAATTTCGTGTCAGACTTTAATATAAATGTTACTTAGCTATATCTAGATTACTTGGAGCGAAGAACTAGTTCCCGGCGGGCGCTTAGCCGGAATTTTAAGCCGCCGAATTTTAATTTTGGGATATTTTTAGTTTACGCCCGGAGACCGATTTTTTGCCCGCGATTAATCACTAATTAAGAATACATGAATTATTTATTTATCGCGCGATTCCAAATTAACGACGTCGCCCGATCTGGCTATTTTATGGAACCATTGCCAGGGTGCTCCCTGCACTAAATCGTTAACTCTAAACAACTCCCAATAAACTACATGTACAAGGCCAATTACCAAACTTGCAGAATTATTTGACAAAGTAGTCCATTAGAATTGTTCACTTACAGTATTGAATGTCAAGTTAGACCGGGTTTATCAGATTCTTTACTTGTCAATTGGTTTACTTAGTGTAAAATTACCACAAATGTATTAATCACTACACTTGGAATCGATTGTTGAAGCATCATATTTAATATTTACTTTAGAATAATCGTAGAAATTGTTCGTGGCATTAGGAGTTGCAGCCAGATTATTTTAAGTCTTGCTCAACTCCCGCAATCTACCATACTTAAAGTTCTAATCTTGGATTTGCATGTCATTTGTAAATACCATCTGCAATTTAAGACGGATGTCATTAGTCTATTGTTAGAGCTTTCGGCGAAATGCAGCTCTCTCTTGCGATGGTCAAGCATGTTCTTCCCCCCACTCCTAAAGGGGTGGTTTAACGAGTGTCCGAGTTTTCTTGGGCTCGAAGAGACAGACACTTCCAGAGTCACGTTTAAGACACCGAGAGAGATACGTCTCCTCTATATTCAGTACCGGCAATTTTAACTTTGTAATTATACAGTCCGCTTTTATCGTTATTAGTGTTACATTGGTGTATATATTGTAAATAAAGTGTTATTACAATTATATTCGTTGTGTTCAATCATTCACTACCGCGACGATTTGCGTGATTCTCCACCGGTATTTCGTTGTGCCCGTAAGGTTCGGGTCGCAACACGATTAATAACATAATTTAGTGTACAATTTGCACCAGATATTGTACATTATTTCACTTAAAGCGACAATTTTTACTTTTCTGCGAGGGTCGATTACAATAGAAATGATAAATCAATAATCCTTTAATTTTTAGTAAACAAAGAAAAACGGAGATGCGCATGTAAAGAATATAAAAGTGCCAAGGAGTGGGCAGTGGTCATTATATAATAAATATGGAAATAAAAACTAAAGCAGAAAGAAATCCTGACAGAAGAAGGGATAAAGTAGCAAATAAAGGGCTGAATACAGTATACACAGATATCAATTTCAAGAAACATACGTGGAAGGTAAATAAAAAAATATTAAACGCCGCCAAGAAATCTGCGATACGTGGTAGAAGATAAAGAACAACTAAAAATTGTTTTGCGCGTAGAATGAAAAAACATAAGAATTACATGGAAATATAATAACATATGAGGACAAAATATTGGGGAAGAGGCTGCAATGTTTTTAAGGGCTAACACAAGACTAATACAAGAAGGAATTAGTGACTATAACGAAAACCCCTTCACAAAATCACAAAAAATAACTAGATGGAAAGTATAACACCGATAAAATCAGGTAAAGCTCCAGATATTCATGATAATACATCAAAAATGAAAAGTATATGGAGCAAAACATTAAAAAATTTATTAAACGAAATTTTCAAAACCAATAAGGATTCTAAGAGAATGAAGCATGGAAATTGTTTTATCGATACATAAAAGAACGAGAAACAAAGGAGAGCGCAGATTATAGAGGTGTTACGTTAATGAGCAAACCAGCGAAAAATTAGGAGGGATAATGGAATGCAGATGGAAATATAAACTGGAGAATACAGTTGAAGAAACACAATATGGATTGAGAACGGAAAGAAGCACGAAGGACTCAATTTTTATATTACAACAATCGGTGAAGTACATAGATAGGAACTTGTTTTGTAGACCTAGAAAACACATTTGGCAGAATTAGAAGAAAACCCTAGAAAATCTATCAAAAGAAAGGACGTAGACCTTGAAAGCAATGCATGAAAGGACAATCAAAGATGTAAAAGCACATAACAAGGAATTACTGGAGTTTGAATCAGAGGAATGTACTCAGTGTGTTACTGTTCTCCACTGGCGTAGATAATGAAGAAAGGAAATCAAACAAATGAATTACACTACCGAGAGTATGGATACACTAAAGAGAACTCTTATTCGCAGATGGTATGGCATTCGTAGCAGAATCAGAAAGGAAACGACAACACAGCCAGAATATATTAAATGAAGAAGTGGGGAGATAAATCAGAAGAGAAATGTACACAGAACAAAAACTATGATCTTAAGATACCAGGGGATAAAGCACACTAGAAGGTCAAAGGTAGAAGAGTAATTTTAGGCACTTAGGAACGGCAATTGTAGCAAATAGAAGACTCGGTAAAGAAGTTAATGACAGCACAGTGAAATTTTGAGGAATATTTATTTTCCCAAAACAATATTTTTTGGGAAAAAATACGGTAGGTAGTGAATTATTATCGTAGACACTCTCAAACAGAAACAGGAGCCACCGCTCACGGAATTCGTAATACCTCAAAAAATGTTAACGTGATGGTTCATTGTCTGGAAAGTCCGGAAAACCGAGCAGTTAATAGCTTAACACATTGCGATTAAACATAATGGGCAGCACCGCATAAAAGGGTTTGCAAATTTGGGTTCTTCCTCAGTTCATCGGCAATAGCGTGAGCGGTTACTGTGATTGCTTCTAACATTTTATACTTGTATGCGTTTGAGTATTAAATTAGTTTTGTTAGTTTACTTGATATTTTATTTTATCGAATAGGAGAAAATAAAAAACTTAACTTAATAGCGTGGCGCGTCGAGGTAGAAAGATTTAGTATTGAGCAAGCAAGCATTTTTTGTGTTAAATCGACACTACGTCAACGTTATTATTGCTCGAATGTGATGTTTACACCACTCATCGGAATAACAGTGCTACTATTAAAAATATATTTTTTCATATTCTTAAAAGTAGTTTCCTAAAATAAATTATAAACAAGTAAAATTTAGCATTGTGCAAAATAAGTTAAACATATTTCTTAAAGATGAAAATAGTATTTTAATTATCCAGTGTAAATAAATATATCACGTTCTTATTAGGTAATCTTAACTGTATTATAAATGTGTAGATATAAGGGAACGTGCACTACCCGCTCCTGACGCAGTTCATGTAGCGCCTCTCAAAATGGATGTTTTAAATGAGCCTTTAAATATAGCACAATGTACACTCGAAAAATGCGTTTTAGAAATTTACAAACGTTGGCTTGCTGCGCTTTAACACTGTTTGCAGTAAACGTTGGCTACCAGACTCTCTTAAGCCGCCTGGAATTAACTTATATCGTCCTGGGCGAATTCGCGTATTATACTTTCAAGCAGAACCAATCCATGCAGCTCAGAAGAGGCTGCGTGCGACAGCCGTCTTTGGTGTCTTCTTTTTAAAATTTGCATGAGTTGAGAATCCCCGCATCCCGTGTAGAGCGTGTGTTTCTTGCTGCAATCACGAAAACTTAAATTCACAATATACGCCAGTGCAGGACCGGCTTTGCGAACATTTGGTTAAGTTATACAATACTAAATCTAATAATCAAACATAAGAAATACAACCTGGCTTCTATATTTAAGCATGGAAATAAACATTAGCGGTGAGGGTTCCAGCTGGCCCGTTACAAATAGCAAAATTATCTGCCGTTGTAAATCAGGAATTAAAGAACAAAACTACTTTTTATATTTAATAAAATAATTTTTTTTAAATCCATCTTAGAAGTTACGTAAATTATTACGAAACTACATTTTTCTAAAAAAAATTAAATATTATTTTCTACAATTATATATTTTGACTCTTTGGGAACTTTCTACCAATGACATTTGCCTTGGAGCCCTTACATAGGAATAAAATTTTCGCAATCCATGTATGTACGAATCTTTAGTTAACCCGAATAATTTTATTGAAAACCCGAAGCCAGGAAAATGATTACCAAACCGGAAGTCTGGACCAAAATGGCAGATACTAGCAAACCGCTAAAAGAAAGTAATGAATTATATAACAAGTTACAGGAAGAACTAGATAAAATACATAGTAACAATACATTTTTTATAATGGTTGATGTAAATGTAAGGACTGGAACAAAAGTAACTTCCGGAATTCAACAGAGCTACAACGAAAAATAAATTAATCCAAATGGGGCAGCACTAAAACAATCTTGTGGGCTCAATCAGCTGCGCATGAACAGTACCAACTTCCAGCACAGCATAAATACAGATGAAGTTTAAGGGGTCAACAATCTATGATTGATTACGTAATTGCAAATAGAGTGGTACTACTAGAACATGTCACAGACGTGCGAGCTCTAACATCGCCCAATGTGAGTTCAGTCAGCTGTTTTTTTTAATTTCTTCGACCATCTTCATATCTACCTTCATCATCTCTTTTATTTGGTTACTCCTTGCCCTTTCCAACCATGATTTACCAGCAGATCTTCTCCAGGAGTTTTAACGCCAGCAATCAAAACTTTAGTGTGTTGTTCATTTGTCAATTTTCACAACCGCAGAAAACTATGCTTTTGGGTACCTCGTTATATATCAGATGTTTCCTTTCTTGAGAAATATAAAATCATATATTAAATAAATATTTATTGATTGTTGATAACTGTATAAATTAAAATATTATCATAAATAATTTTAATCTTCATCCAACCCAAGCCAAACGTTTTATAGATGTGGCGTCCAGGCGGTTTCTATGCTGTCTCAAAATAATAGCTTGCCTGGAAATGTATTTGGCGAGGCAAGAGATGTTTTCACGATAGTATAAAAGTTTAGTAACTTTTAAATAGAGCTGGAAAAGATATCTTCTGAATGTTCCATCAAAATAAATGTCAGGTTTCTTTGTTTCGAAGCAAGATAACGAATCTCACAAACTTTTTTAGACAAATTATTCTTCACATTTCTAGAAGAAAAAGACTAATCTAATTGCCATTCGTGGTTTAACATGATAGTAAGCCTTGCCGACTTATATGTCAACCAACACAGGTCAAATGTAAAGACGGCTTTTATAAAGATAATTTTAGTACTGCTCCGTACAATGTAAAATATAAGGAAAAAGCAAAATTTTCTGATAAAATTCTGGTGAGGTGCGCAGTTTCTTAAGTTGTTGTGTCGCAACCATATGTGGGACGTGTAAGGGGCGAAGCAGTTACTGACGACCTCTGCACGCACACCTTTCGAAGTATAACAATAATAATACCAATAATAATTGTTTTTATTTCTTTCTTATATAATAACCATACAATTTTAATAAACAAAATCCTGGGCGAAGTTCAGGTTAACCGCCTGCTTTTACACACAACCCGCCTAACTGTTACGGTGTAGCAATATACATAAAAATAATGACGATATCATGTTCTGGCCTGATCCCGCATCATGTTATTATGCCAGAACAAGTCGAGACTATTAAAAAGGAATAATAGCCTTTTCGTCCCGAAAGCGTTAGGGGAAAATTACGTCAAATTGAAGATAAGGGGGCCCTAGCTTCGATTTAATTTTGTATTTTTGTCAGTAACATATGCTATATTGTGATTATATGTATAGAAATGTAACGTTTCGCTTCCGTTTCAACCCTAATTAATCATAATGCAACATGAAGAGCGTTTAAACTTCGCATTTTCTATATTACAAACGGTCGCTAGCCCGAGGCTGTAAATCTACCGCTATGCGCGGCCGCAAAGACAGCATGTCCATGGCGCACTTCTATTCCAAATTCTACCAGAGAGCGAAGTCGACGTCCGAAGAGGATGATTAGAATTTCTTCTTCGACAACTTCGACAATCATTTCCGACAGCAATCTCTCTGGAAATCTTCGAAGACCATTCTAGGTCGCCCTGTAGAAATTATTTATCTCGTGAATAATTTCCCCGGAAGTAAAACAAACCGATCGTAACCAGAATACAATATTCCTCTCTTTTCCGGGTTAATAGTATCCATTTGTGACTCGGAAAGAGCTAATTTACGACCTAACGCTGTTTATGATCAGAATAGAACATTTACATTTTTTTTTTGGTTCATAGCACCCACCGTATCGGGAAGCTATTTTACTGTCCAACGCCATTTGCTAACAACGTAACTATTCCCTGACGTTATAATAATTTATTTTTGGGGTCTAGTGTTTCCACCCGGCAGAGTGGAGAGAGTTCTCGGGCTGAGCGCAGTCGGTCGACGCAAGCGACTTTCTAGCAAATTTCCGGCTAAACGACGCAGGCGTTTCCCCAGTAAAATATACCTACCTGAAATCGATTTATAATTCGCCTGGACATCCTAGAATCCACCCCCGGCCTTGGTACGTGCCTACGATTCTCAAGCTCGGCACGAAGCTGCGTCACTGTTATGCCGCACCTGCATTTTACAGCGACAATTGCACTCCCGAGGCATATGTGGTAACGGTTGAGGATAATTATTTTTCCTCTTACAATAAAACAAACCTCTAATAAACTTCGTTTACTTTACCAGTAATTGACAGCTCATTTAATTAGTTTTAAGTCACAGTGCTGCCAACGACTGTGAAATACCCTACCAAATCCGAAGACCATCAAACAGTTAGGGTACGGCGAACATGCATTCGCCGTGGGTTGCTAACGTACCAGGCCGCTCTTTGAATGCAATTATTTCATTTATCCATTGGATATACTTATTTATTTTATTCATAAAACCGGAACTATACATAGTTATTAATAAATATTATTTGAGTTAAATCGCCTTCTCTAAATCAGTTAAAGTGGATATTTGAAACGAACCTGGCCTATTAAAGCTACCTAGTGGAGGGCAAAATAAAAATGCAAAGTACTGAGTTATTGCTTCAGAAGCATTTCAGAAAATTTTAATCAGAGTTTGTTTGTGATATAAATATGGGTTTGTATTATTTGACTCAAAACTTTTGTGACATACGTTACTCAACTAATTCATTTCTCCAGGCGTCTTCTGTACCCAAAGCCTCGTCTTAATTGTGAACAAATATTTGACCCAAATTAATACCAAATTCGTCTGATGATCTTGTTTCTATTCCGTTATGTTGATCGTAAGAGTGTATATCATTTCGTATAAAATATTGGTTTTTTAGAATTTCTTCAAATTTTATATCCGTAGTTTTTGTCTTATGTGGTAAGATTAAAAGCGTATTTCTTGTGTCGAGGGTCACGAATCAGTGCAACGCAATAATACATCCAGTTTGTTTTCTTGTCCAATTCGTTAAAAGCACCCCTAACCACACAAATATTTAACAAACGGTAAATACGTATTTCGTCAGCTAATCTCTCTTCAAGGCTACGCAATATGACAGCTTAGCTGTCGAAATAAGTATTTGCGTGTGTTAAATATTTGTGTGGTTAGGGGTGTTTTGAGCGAATTGCGTCAGTTTCAAATCATAGGCTCCAGCAATGTTTTAGTCGTTTTTTTCGTACTACTTCAATATTTTATTCCGTTCAGCATTTATATCACTTGTAATTTGCTCGTATGTGATTTCTATGAGTACTGTCAAGCTGTATGTAATAACATTTAAAAAAATAATATGACGTGATTTTCCAATACAACAGTCAAGACTTAAAAAATCTTGTCCTGTGTTGCAAAACAAAACAAGACTTTTCAAATTTCTTATTTCCGCCATCACTAATAAGATTAAATGTGTCTTAAGGACATGGCAAAAGCACTCCATGACTAGTGTCCCGTTAGTTACGATAAATTGCTTTCACTATCTCATGTCTGCATGTCTTTTTTTGAAATCAAATATCGTATTTGATTAAAATGATATACGAAGAATGTTACACTTTGAGTACATATAGAATAATTACGCGGTGCCGCTACGTGGTTATCAACAATCGATGTTATAATGAGCAAGATGTGTTAACTATAATTACCACCTGTCTGCGTTAAGGATGCTACTAAACTACATGCACGGGGGAGGCGCATGGAGGCATTTCTAGTTTTTAACCTCTTTTCCATTGGCCTTATTAAGTTAGTACTTTAAAGATTATTGTTTTTGCCTAAACTATTTAACTTTATTTTGGTACAAACAACACTCCCGTGGCGCCATTGTTTTGTTATAACGTAACATCTTAGAAATCAATGTTGACACGTAACTCTATTTGCCTTAACTATAACTGCTTGAAGTTATTACTCGATCAAACAATTCCCAAGCTCGTATAACAAATATTATTGAATACTGACGGCACACATGCGACTTCACAAGTTGAAAACTTACACTATCACTGACAGAACGAACAAATTCCCTCTTTACTGTAAAAATATAGGTCTATTTTCATTTAAAATAACTTCAGCAACTTGTTCACATCTTTATTTGAAGTAGTGTTGTTTTGAAAAATGAACATTCGGTGCATTGAAATATTGCTACTGTAATAAAAGGATGGGAAAATTTACGTAAGAACAAACACAGTACTGCATAAAGGTGGCCGAAAATACATCGCCGTGTAATGTAGCACAGGTACACTTAAGAAATATGTAATCTCACACTACAATTACAATTGATGTGTAACTCAGCCCTGTCTACTTATATTTAGGATTGCAGCAATGTACCGCGTGGAGCAGCCACAAATGTATGTTTTTACGTAGAAGGTCAACACATGTTTTACGTTTTAGTTGCTATTAAGCAAAATTTCATCCCCTTATAGCGTAGCGTTTCTTTCTTGTGTATTAGCTTGTCATTAAAGAGGGGCCTGGACACAACGCCCACTGGTCACAACGTCCACCACCTAGTATGGCCGCCATGTTGGACACAACGTCCACTTTCAAATTTGGTCACAACGTCCACCTTGGACACAACGTCCACCGCCATAACGCCCACTCTGGTCACAACGTCCACCTTCGCATTTGGTCACAACGTCCACCTTGGACACAACGTCCACCGCCATAACGCCCACTCTGGTCACAACGTCCACCGACGCCTCTTGAGAATAACAGTCTACGGCGTCGGTCGTAACGTCCACTCTGGACACAACGTCCACCGCCATATCGCCCACTCTGGTCACAACGTCCACTTTCAAATTTGGTCACAACGTCCACCTTGGACACAACGCCCACCGCCATAACGCCCACTCTGGTCACAACGTCCACCTTCGCATTTGGTCACAACGTCCACCTTGGACACAACGTCCACCGCCATAACGCCCACTCTGGTCACAACGTCCACTTTCATATTTGGTCACAACGTCCACCTTGGACACAACGTCCACCGCCATAACGCCCACTCTGGTCACAACGTCCACCTTCGCATTTGGTCATAACGTCCACCTTGGACACAACGCCCACTTTTGTTTTACTGGTTATTTATTAATAAATTTTTAACTGTCTTCGTTAATGCTTTTTGAGTGGACTAATGTTTTCTAGAATTTAAAAAAAATTGGTTTTAGGCTATTTTGTGTATTTTTTTAATCAATGTATAGTTTCAACTATTTCCTTCCCATGCTTGACGATTTTGTCTCTCTTTTCTGCTGGTTTTTGTCTAGTGTATGTATTTCCAGCTCATTTCTCATATAAATCGGTATATGAAGCATATGGGTCATATTATAATACTAAATATAGGTACCTAAAGATTCATTGGTTTGCGTTACACCTCATTCGAAAAAAACTTTTCCTTATTGTACCAGCAGGTAAGTATTTACAAGTTCCTAAAAACTAAAAATAAAAGAGAAGGTTGACGTCACTGAAAAAACGTGGTTTTACGTGTTATCATTAGTAATATAACAAGAGCCAGACATACCGATAATTTTATACACGCCAAGGGGCGAGCGCTGGTTGTAATGAAAACTGCCCCGATGGCAGTTTTTTAAGAGCAATCAGCACGATGACTCTTGGGATGAGCAAAATTATTTGTACGTCGCCCGCGTTTATATTTTAGAGTAGCTGGCCCGGCAAACGTTGTTCTGCCCAAAAATAATTTGTCTCTGAAACCTCGTTTCACCACTATAGGGTTTTTAATTTACGTCATGTCTACCGTTTTGGACATACAAATAAATGCTATTTCCGCAATTAACGTCCCTAAAAACCTTAATAACGACACCCATATCGATGTTTAGGCTTAGTTACCCCATTTCACCCCCTAAGGCCCTAAGGGATAGTTTTTTGGAAAATCACGAAGTACGTGTTTGCTTATTTGTTTTTAGGAGTACTCTTAAGAAGTGCCAAGTCGAAATGTCTATTTAATATTATTTTTCCATACAAAATTGGAACCCCCATTTTACCCGTTTAGGGGTTGAATTTCGAAATATCCTTCCTTGTTCCTTGTATAGGTACATCATAAAGGGAACCTCTGCAAAATTTGTGTTTTTTGCTTTTTTAGCCTTTTTATGCATATTTCGGATTTTTTTGCTAATTTGTACTTACTTTTAAGTTGTCAGTTTGCATTTATTTTCGGCCTAATTCATTTCGTAATCGAATATTTCAATCTGGTTCGTTTGCGAGCACATTTTTTGCTTGCATGCAGTTAGACGGGCTTAAAAATGCAGTCAGTGCAGTGGTTTTCTGGGAATTCCTAATAAACTCGGGTATTCCCTTGAATTATTTTGGTTAACTAACACACACGCAGAAAACTCGGTTACTCCTCGTTTTGTATGATTTTAATTCAAAATACAAACAAGAGCAAAACGGCAGATCTGGGGATAGTTATACTCCTATCATCCTTTGTGTCAGAGGCTATAATGAATTAAAATATAAAAACAATAAATTAATTTGTAAAGCTTGTATTAAGACGGTAAGGGTTAAAATTATTTAAGTTTGCATCTACTTCAGGGCACAAGCACAGTTTAATTTCGATCTTTGTAAAACCTAACATACCACTGAAAAATGACAAAATAGTTCCTTCAAAATGTTCCTGGATAAATGTTGTCACATGCACGTTCCCGATCAAAGCACCTTGCGAAAAAAGTGTTTGTTAATAATTTCAAAGATACTGTTGGTGAAGTACCTGGGCGAATTGGTCAAATAGTTCTTTCTAAATGTAAGGTTTTTTTTCCAAAAAAGAAGGCCATAAAATTTCCACAATTTTGGCAGGCGAAATTGCAGAAGACTTTGAGATTGATCCGACTATTGTAGTAAATTTAAAATATGCTTCAATAACTAGTGTTGCGTAGAAAGAAGTTTTTTTTTTACATATAAGAACATTTTAAGTGAAAGGCGACTAAATTTAACAATGGAGCATTTTGAACAATATTTAATAACTAATAGTTTTCTGAAAGACTAATTTTGTAGTGCCCAAGTTTTCTATTTTATTTTTTGTGTTACATTTAAAGTTTTTCTATGAATTGTGTTTTGCATTTGATATTTTTAGTGCCACATTACATGCTTGTTCTTCAGAATTACTTTTTTTCATTTTTTTATGTAAGAGTTAATGCTTTTTTGCTTAAGTTAAAGCTTTTTTAAACGTTTTTGAGGCTTTTTTAATCGCTTAACTCGTACTACTCACTCGTTTGTAACTTATACACAAGTATATTAATGATCCTCTTATCCCACTTGTATAGCAAATAACTATTAAAATAATGTGAAATATATTCGGCTAAACTTTTCAACAGAAGGCATGTAAAAATCCAGTTTTTCGGCGAATCTGTTGCTCAGGTTGCACATTCGGTATATCGCTGAATTTAGTAGAATATTTGTTTTAGGGCGGGATAAATAAAATATTAATTTATGTATTACATGTGTCTTTATTGTTCTTGAACTAGCTTTGGCACAGTTGTAGTTCTTCTATAATCACTGTGCATGTCTAATGTTGAATATAACTCCAATCACTGTCAATGTAAATACATAGTAGATTTATAAATAGTAGTCTTCTTAGTGAAATACTTTACACAAATAGCACACTTATTAATATTTTAAGTTGTACACGTACAAATTGTTTAATTTCGACTCTGACAACTGGACATAACTTATAGTTTACATGCACACCAGTGTCTTCGTCAGGCCTTTCGTCCCGTCTGATACGGTCCTGGATGTCTTCGCTGCACACATCGCAGAGCCCAAAATGTCCACACGGAATTAAGAGAGTGGTGGGTGGCGTTATCTTAGGCCGGCTTCTCACGAGGCGTTTTTGCAGCGCTGCAGAGTGGCGCCGTGGAGTGGCAGGGTACGCGATTGTGTGGCGCGTTATTGCGGCGCTACTGTGTAGCAGGCAGAACTGCTAAGTCGCTCAGTAGCGCTACCGCCGGCGTTGCCAGGTGAAACCGAAATAGGTAGTTTGTCACCGTTGGCCTGACGTAAAATTCTGGCATGATGTTGCCAAAATTATGTATCAATCGGCAGCACTGGCTTAGTTCTGCGGCTGCGCTTCCGAGAATCACTGCCCGCCGCTAGTAGCGCTGCGAGTCGCGCCGTGTGAAGGGGTCTCGCGACTAGCAGCGCGCGCTTCTGGTAGCGGAAGTCTGCTACGAGTGGCTCAAACGCGCCACCGCGCGTTCGTTGAACGCTCCGTGTGAAGGCGTCTATTTAAAACAATGTTTCCCTACCAGCGGCGCCACTCTGTAGCGCTGCAAAAACGCCTCGTGAGAAGGGACCCTTACAGATGCTGCACAGCGCGTCATCAATTCGTGACGTTCTGTCAGCTTCCTAAAAGTTGTCAGGAAATTCTTCAATTTCCTCTTCGTCAATCTGCAATTCCGCATCTGCACCTACAATTTTTTTTGTCTAATTAGTTGGATTTGCGTTGATTTGATATGCACAAATGAATGGCAACTATTGGCAACAATAAACTGTCGTTGTGCTGATAATATTATAAGCTACCAATAATATAGGGGTGTCTAATTAAAAAAAAATCAAACTACCAATAATATAAAAGCACTAGGCTCAAAAGGTCATGACGAATAGTATTGTTATTAAATACACCGGATGTAATGGAAACCCAAGCACCTACTATTGTTTGTACTAGGTTTTAGATATGCATGCATGTGAGTAACGATTTTCCATTTTTTTGTTTATAACCTACTACAAAAAAAGTACAAGTCTTTTTAAAATGCCAAAAAATCTGGTGTGATACACGCAAACAACTTCCTTTTGCAGTACACAAAAAATATATATGAAGTTTCAACGTCACACCTATTTTCGTTTTTGAGATATTCTGTTCACACACACAGACCAATGAACAAAAACATGATTTTTGGGTTTTGGGTCTAAAACGTGAAGATTTTCTGAAAACTCAATTTCGAATGTTTTGGGTGAATCCAATACTTCATTTAATGCAAAAGGAAGTAAAAATCATGAGAACGAGCTTACCATTTATGTCACCAATGTTTTTGTTTAGCTTTGTACTGAAATATTCTTTTTTTTTGCTGCCTTCTAAATGTTGTGACTTGATTTTTTATGTTTTTATATTCCCTTTCTAGGTTGCCATTAGTTTAATTTTTTCTGTACAGGTGATATAATTTATTTTTTGTGTTGATTAATTTTTTTAGTTGCTCATTCATCCACGGCGCGGTAATTCTTGTATTTTTATTTGTTCTTATTTTTTTCTTATTCGTTCCACTTTTTACTGCTAAATTTAGTTGGTTTATAAACTCTTTGTACATTTCACCTGCATCTTCTATTTCGTTGATGGTTATAGGTCTTCAGTTCTTCTATTTTGCACCCAATTTCAATGGTGTCTTAAAAAATACCAATCCCAGCTTAAGTAGATAACATTTTAGATTTTACGTACTTGTCCTCTAAGTGTTTGAAGAGTGCACTTCATTTTCGTTATGATCGTACTTATTAACTTTTTGTGTTTTCAAAAATGATCCATAGTTACCGATAATAAATAAACTTCAAACGGATTTAGGATTAAATTTCACACGTCCAAAAAGAAGCTTTAAATACGGGTTCTATACATAATTCTTTCGGCTACCATATATTTATGCTAAAAGGGATTAGAAAACGTCAACGTAATTTCAAATTGAAAATTCATTAAACATCATGTTAGGTATACTTTCGCTGTTTTAAATTAAAATCTCACCAAATTTAATAAATAGTTTGACAGAAGCGTGCAATAAAGTGACAAATGCAGGCAATAATATTTTTTATCTACTCCTACTGCACAATGGCCATTAATTATGATTCATAATTCACAGTTTGCAGCCAATCATAAAATTCTATTTTCATTATTCAATAGTTTGCAAGTTGCAACCAATCAGGAAATTCTATTTTCATTACTCAATAGGTTGGAGCCAATCACAAAATTCATTCTTATTATTAAATGACTTTTGAAGTTAACATCTGTCACAAATGTCATAATTGGGAAATATGAACACAAGACTCCTATTGCATAGGAGTAGATAAAATATCGTATTATATTCGCGATTATGGCCATTCTTCACTCAGATGACTTGCGCCACGCGCCTTCGGCTTGTGGCGCAAATGTCATCTTCGTGAATAATGGCTGTCATAATCGCTCATATAATAATATACTATATTGCATAGTATGCAATAACAACATACTTTTGACATATGGAAAGTGTCAAATAATAGCTCCTTTAGGAAATGGTAGTCGAAAAAAGTAATTTATTTCTCCTAATACAATATGTATCTAAAATGGCCAGAAACCACACATGTAGATATTCCTTGTAAAATTCTGAGTAGAAATGTTAATACTAAAATGTTGGACTTATCTTCATGAGCTCTCATGAATGCTAGATAAAAACAATTTTTATTTAAGTACAGTAACTTTTCTGTTCGAAATACGTCAAAATATCACCAAGGAAAGTTGTTCAAAATGTAAAATTGCCGTACCATGCAAATTTTCAGAAATATCAACTTACTTTCAAGAATCGTATCATTAGGTTTAAGTCTGCAATGTTTTGCTATCCTAATACTGAATATATTAAAGAATATAATCATAAAATTTTGGACTCCCATATCTTCAAAAAATATTATACAGTTTGTTTAATTATTTATTCCTACTCAGGAAGCGCTCCTTAATAGCGTTACATTTTCACAACACCCTGTATAATGTAAAAATAATATTCCCCAGCATATAGCCTTCTATTACGCCACACGTAATTAATTTAGATTTTGATGTAATCTTCTTAATATGCCCGTCTCCATCTTGATATCGCACAATTACTTTTTGAGAGGTCATATGTAAATCGGAAGTACTCCAAAGCAATTCCACAAATATCATACATTTCTATCGTACCAATTAAAATTGTGTGACTCACACAATCAAAGGTTTTGGGTTAATCCCATATTGTTAATGGCTGTAGTACTTAGTTATATAGGTAGGTAGTGTAAAATAAATGATTAAAAATGGTTTTGTTTATATTTAAAACAAATACTTTAGTTTCATATCAATAAACTTTATTAACTAGACTATTTCTACTTTTATAATAGGTACATTTATTGTTTTAATATTTACTTTATATCCCGCGAGCCACAACGTTACTCGTAAGGCTGCTAATTCACACAGATTCGGTATTCGAATCTTATAAATTTCTGATACCGACAGCCCATCGTCGAAATGTATTTAGATTGGAAGACGCAATTTCTTTGTTCAGATTCGCAGGTTCGAATATTATGTTGAGATTCGAATCTTGAGCTCAGATTCAAATCTTACGTTCACATTAGGTGTTACGTATTACAGAGGTTCAAATTCAAATTTCATATTCAGATTCGAAAATTAGAATCTTAGGGATTTGAATCTTTTTAGATTAGGGATGCCAATCTTAAGAATTTCAGAATATTGACAGCCCTACGAATAATTCTTTAAACTCGCCTTATGAGATGTGAAATTTATAATAAAAAATATTATTTTTTCTAAACTTCCCAATGTAGAAATGTTTTAAGAGTATATTTTACTATGTCGATTAGTAATCCTTCTAGAAAAATAGGTCTCACTTTTAAAACTTAAAAATTATATCTACCAAACTGTATTGGATAGAGCGTTAACGTTATCCATAATTCAGATAGAAGCAGAAGCAATGCGGTCTTTGAATTATGACGAGATATTAAACGATTTCACTGAATTAAATTCTAGAAAAAAAAACTATTTTTCCTTTATTAGTTAGGTATTGTTTATTACTTGTAATTTATTTTCATTTTGTTACTTTTTACTTCGATCGTCTGAAAGACGAAGGAAGTATTGTAATCACGAAAAAATCACCTTCCGAGATTTCTTCAGATCTTCAGGTTTCAGGGTCTCTAGATGACGAAAAACAGGTTTTCTCAATTCCACTTGTCGAAAATAGGACTCAACAGATACCGGATAATGTCACAAATGGGTCAAAACATTTCAACAATAAGACCGTTCCTTTAAATAGAGGCGCGCGTCGCACTCATTTCAATTAGGCTCAATGGCGCAGTTCGACTTTTCGATGCAGTCGATTGCTACGCAGGTGCAGTTACGATCGCTATGCAGATGCGGCGGGTTCAAAACCCAACGGAATACACTTTTAAAAATTTGTAAATTGATCTAATTCGCGCGAGGGAAGTTCGGCATAAACCCATTTAGATTTTTTAGTACTGTTCCTATTAAAATGACTTTTTTAAACAATTACGCAGTATATTATACAAAAAAAAAAGTAAAGCGTGATTTTATTCGAAGTGTAAGTTTAAAGCCCAAGGGCGAAGCACCCGGGCTACAAATACACAGAGGGAAAAATGGCGTTCACTCCTGCCTTGTATATATTATTTTTTCCACGACCTATAGTAGAAATAATTATTTTCATAAAGCGTTACAGTCAATTGGAATTATACTGCAATATTTAGTAGAATTTTGAATTGTATTATAACAACATACATCTTATATATATTCTTTATAATGAATCTATGCTTTAAAATGAAAATTCTGCCACATTTTTTATAACCAATCTAGAAACTGATCTTTACTCCCAATCGTGGAAAAATATATGTATTTTCTTCAGCTGGCTTTTATCTTTATGCTTCGGGAATTCACGTGTAATATATGTTTGGTGAAAATGAAATGGGCGGCGCTGTCATTTAAAATCATGCCACCACTAAACACCATGTTTGACTCTCTCGTCTAGTGTCCGCAAATATCTAAAATCGGCCCTGAAGGTCCTCTATCTGACCCAGTTAACTAATTTGTCAATGTCATTTAGAGACCCTAGGTAACATAAAGAAACTACAGTACTATAAGCATTAAAATATTCTAAAGTATGTGGTAAAACACTAAATGCAAATAGGGGATTTGTACTTAGTAGAACAAAAATCCAGCATAAAATAGGACCAAAATCGTCAAGAATGGGGAGGAAATAGTTGAAACTATAAATTAGTTCAAAAAATACATAAGATAGCCTAAAACCAATTTTTTTTTAAATTCTAAAGAACATTAGTCCACTCAAAAAGCATTAACGAAAGCAGTTAAAAATTTATTAATAAATAACCAGTAAAACAAAAGTGGGCGTTGTGTCCAAGGTGGACGTTATGACCAAATGCGAAGGTGGACGTTGTGACCAGAGTGGGCGTTATGGCGGTGGACGTTGTGTCCAAGGTGGACGTTGTGACCAAATTTGAAAGTCGACGTTGTGACCAGAGTGGGCGATATGGCGGTGGACGTTGTGTCCAAGGTGGACGTTGTGACCAAATTTGAAGGTGGACGTTGTGACCAGAGTGGGCGATATGGCGGTGGACGTTGTGTCCAAGGTGGACGTTGTGACCAAATGCGAAGGTGGACGTTGTGACCAGAGTGGGCGTTATGGCGGTGGACGTTGTGTCCAAGGTGGACGTTGTGACCAAATTTGAAAGTGGACGTTGTGACCAGAGTGGGCGATATGGCGGTGGACGTTGTGTCCAGAGTGGACGTTACGACCGACGCCGTAAACTGTTATTCTCAAGAGGCGTCGGTGGACGTTGTGACCAGAGTGGGCGTTATGGCGGTGGACGTTGTGTCCAAGGTGGACGTTGTGACCAAATGCGAAGGTGGACGTTGTGACCAGAGTGGGCGTTATGGCGGTGGACGTTGTGTCCAAGGTGGACGTTGTGACCAAATCTGAAAGTGGACGTTGTGTCCAACATGGCGGCCATACTAGGTGGTGGACGTTGTGACCAGTGGGCGTTGTGTCCAAGACCCATTAAAGACGAGTTTAATTAATGTAGATCACCCAAGCGTAATAAAATTATTAGCCTTGGAAAGTCACGGGCCGAAAAGATGCAGAAATGTTGTGTAAAATAGTGAAATGAAACATGGGTGTATTATTGGGATCCTAGATCAAGCAGAAATAAATGCAGTGGGTTCATAAGGGTTCGCCGCAGGCAAGCTTATGTCGACGGTTTTTGGGACCAACCATATTTGTTGAAGAAAGAGGTTCTACTTTTTCACCACAATAATGCAAGGGTGCACAAGGCCCAAGCTGTTCAACTTTTAATGCAAAAATTAGGATTTCTTGTGCTTGTGCTGCGACTATTATCTATTAAGAACTGGAAAAAATCTACGAGGTTGACGAAGAACTTTAGCGGGCTGTTAGCAGCTATTTTTCTGAACAGGAAAAAGACTATTCTAAGCAAATATTGTGTAATGCCACGGAAAAGCAACCTAATGCTTTTGTCTGGATAATTTTTACGCAGTTACTTTAGTCATCTATTTAATTTTGCGACGGGTGGTTCAGATGCCAAGGTTCGATCCATAACTAATGTTTATAGACTGAGAACGCGTTACATATAAAGTTTCTATTAGTCTGTAAACTACAAGTCACGTCTTGACTAAAATTAATTTAGTAACGAATGTACAATATTAAAATGATAAACAAAAATTCATTCTGGATGGTGGACGCGAAGCTGGTTCTGGGGAATCTGCAACCCACCATAGCACGGACCAGGTTTGGTGTAAGTCGGGATGACGGTGAAAATTTGCATAGGACGCCGCGCTGCTGTTCGGAAAGAGTGAATCAGGAATTGAACATCAGCACAAAATGGCTGCGTTGTTTATATTTCTTGTCAAACTAATATTATTAAATTTCGACAAACACCTGGGTTGTGGTTCCCTTCGGCGAATGAATCAGGCAGTGCTGGTGCTCGGTGGCCTCTAGGGTCACCTTTGAGGGCACTCCGAGTGATGCAACAAACCAAACCCTTACCTTGTCAAAACTCGGCGACGCACGGAAAAATTGGCCATCTTCTCACAACGGATTTGGGCCTGCCTAGGTGTCTAAGGGAGAGCTATAATTCTCATCTGGCAGTACGGCAGGACTTTGCTGAAGGACAGAAAAGTGCGCTCATAACAGGTACGTCGGCGTCGTGTCTTTACTTTCTTCTGGACAGGAATAACATGAGGACGCCTCAGAAGTTGCAATTTGCGCGATCGTTCTAAACTCTTTGGAGATGAATTTGTTGTCGCCTCTGGTGATACAGTGTCGGAGCACTGGCCGAAAGAAGATACAGGATTGCTTTTAAGGGCGAATGTTGCATCTTGATATCGGACCGTCGGCGATCAAAGATACGACTTAAAGGGTTTCAAGGAAATATTTGCTGATACCTGTGAACATCGGCGACCAAATAAATTTAGGATTGTTTCTTGATACAGGTTCATCGGCGACTAAAAAAGCAGGTTCAGGAAGGTTCTGGGTGCTAAGAAAGGTTGGGCCTGTGGACTCAAGTGTATCTTACGGTTCTGGACGGCTGCGGCTTAGCCCAAAGGAGCTGCGGGTTCTTCCAGTTAGGGAGCTCCTGGACGGGTCACTGGATCGAAGTGCTTTCAACAGCTCAAGCATTCTGTTTATGTACCTTCCTAGTGAGTGGGAATGTTCTGGGCTCTGACTCACACAGCGACGCGCACCTCTGGGTGGTTTTGCTTATCTCAAATCCTCGCGTACGCCTTGATTGTAGCATATTAGCGCGGTACAAATTCCAAACATAGTATTTATGCATTAATTGAATTTCGTTCAAGTGCTAACGTTACAATTGCAACTCCCGGAAAATGAACTGCGGGTGTAGACTTACGTGGTGACTATACTAAAAAATAAGAAATAATTAGTGCTCTAAGTTCTTTTTCTTGGTTTTTATTGTTTGTCAAATATGAAATGCCCGCTCACATTAATGAAGTAACCAGAGCAAAAAAATAATAATAAATCAAATATTACAACACAACATATTAAGTGTCCCGATTTCTAAGGCGCCGACTGTACATGCACTTCTAGGTATAACTTGCTTAGTAGAACGGTGTCATATTCTTCATGTAAATCTGCGAAAGTTAGATGTACTGGTCTATCACACGATCTATGAATTTGTCCGTTAGTTGTTTAGAAGCGTAATGGTTCTTTTTATAACTAGTGCCGAAAAAGCATTATTATGTACAAGTGCAGAGTTTAACGCAGCCGAGTGCGGCAATCTTCACGAGTGCACGTAACCGTTTTCGGTATGTGTTACAATGTTTTTCCTACAGCTAAAGAAATTCTCAGAACATGTTAAGTAATCGGTGTTTACACATCAAGTCGCTGTTTCACGGCGTTGTGATGGTTTGCTATTTGCTTTATTGTCTTGAACGCCATTTTGCAACGGCGAGTGTTGTGCGGTATTTTGAATTACCTGCAAGAAAATGCATTAAAAATTATTGGTTCTGATAGCGAGGGTTGTTGCGCACGTCCGGAAATTTGCGAAACCGCCAGTGAAACCGTAGGTGCATTATTGCCCGCAGCATTAAAAGCAAGATATCACATGGTATATATGAATTTTACATCCTGGTGCAAGAGAAAACAGGTGAAAAGGCTTTTTGAACAAGTACTTCTAGCGTATTTTGCAGAAAATCCAAAAAAAGCTTCAAGCGTGTGGAATCACTACGCGATGCTAAAATCAACACTCAGTGTGAACGAAAATGACAACATACAATAATAATTTCAAGAGCCTGTCGCAGAGTGAAATTGACAAATTCTATTGACTATATCGAAGACAAAGACAGAATTATAATTGTAAATATACCAAGACAAAAATATCTAGACAGTTTATAGTTACGCCTCCATCTCGGCTCGTTTAGTGCCGTTTAGCGGGCTGTAAAATACTCTATGGTCCTTGAGGTGTAAAGTGACACATTACGCGTGCAGAAATAGGGTGTAAAGTGGCTAATTTCGCCCGGTAGTGCAGAAAGGTATACATATAGCTCTTCCAAATGCTGGAATATTTCATTATATGAAAAATGGCATTCGTTAATGTCACCATATATTTCATCAACCAAACTTTCAAGTATAAGCAATCTGTCGCAAATAGTCATGGACTCGTTGAATGAGTTTCGAAGACCCCCAGCGGTAGGGGAAGGTGGTATATACTGGGACGTTTTCCTTCTTTATCAATTTAAAATTATATTTTCTAGCAATAAGTTGCGAATTTTTTGTATAAGGTTTATATTGATATTACCTTTTAATTTTCTAGCTCACTCACCATAAAAAATAATTTACTATAAAAAAAATGTGTCCTTGTATATACCATTCGTCCCAAAATAAACCACCCTATGGTACTATGCAAGACAAAAAAGCTGGGACAACTCTTGATAGGCATTTTAGAATTATTTGATTAGATTAAATGGGGCATTAAGAAGTCCAAATAAGTTGACAATTAAGTTAGCAATACCTAGCAATTATACATATTAAAGCGGTCACATTCACAGCAGCCCATATTAACTGTCCCGGTTTTTTTGTCTTGCATAGTACATCGATGTACATTCAAAAAATAATGAAACGTTTTATTGTTTAAATGAAAAATATTTCTTAAAAACTAATAACAACATATGTTGCAGCATAACAGATCATTGCATATTATAAGATGTGAAGTCAAATTAAAATTAAGTTGTTTCACTGTTCTTTCTGTTCCTCCAACTATCGTAGGCTCTGGAAGTTTACAAATAATAATAATAATAATAATAATAATAATACTAATAATAATTTATTGGCGGCAATAATACATTTACAAAGATAAATTAATTAAATAAGAGAAAACTGTAGAGCAGATAAATATACAAGTTAGTAAATATCCAACATAAAATAGGAAACATATAAACACATAATTATACGTTGAATATGTTACATAACATCCGAATAATATCTTAAAGTATACATTAACATAAGAGGGTTGGCACATATTACTGAGCTAGAAATTAAGAAAATCCTTTACTTCTTTCATAAAGGCCGAAAGAGATATGTCGAACATATTAATATCGTTACATGACTTATTTACTACTTCAGTAATTCTATTTAGGTGGATGTTCGCTCCATAATTCGTTCTGTGGAAATAAGGTTGAAGAAGTAAAGGATTTCTCACATTAATACCCGATACGCGTAAATTAAACATTTCCAATATATTCGAGCATACAATAATATTATTTATTACCTTAAAGGCGAAACAGAGTTCGTAATATTGTCTATGTATGTGTAAGAAATGAAAACCAAAATACTGAAGGTAAACTGTATAATTAGTATCATCAAATGCTAAATTAGATTTATAACAAAGAGTTTTGACTATTTTCTTTTGAACATTTTCGATTCTACTAATATACAGCTTATACGTAGGAGCCCAAATAATACAATTGTATGCTAAAACTGAGCGGACCAATGCTGTGTAGAGTACCGTTAAAGTTCTAATATTTGTAAAGTCAATGGTTATTCGTTTAATGAATCCTGACATACGCATAGCTTTTGCTACAATGTAGTTTATATGGTCTGAAAATGTCAAACAGCTATCAAATATAACACCTAGATCTTTAATAGTTTGCACAATTTTAAGTTTCGTTTTTCACAAAAGCGTATCGATTTACATTTCTTTATATTCAGTTCCATATTATTAGATTCACACCACGATTGTAAATTCGATAGATCTTTTTGTAATAAGGTGATAAAATCTTTCTATAAATTTTAAGGTCATCCTCTGCAACCTCTGTCGCTTCGTCTACCTTGTCTTTCTCTTTTTTCGCCTTTCTTCAATATTTGATGTCAGTCAAAACAGTAGATTGCTTATCTTTGTGATCTTTTGCCCTGTTTTGAGCTTTTACGTGGGGTCTTACTTCTTCTGGAAAAGATAACAGTCTTTTTGACTCTTCGGATATAGTTGATTTACTACCTTGATTTGTTCGTTCAATTTGGGGGTGGGTGAGTTTTTTCTCGATCTTCAAAAATATTTACTTTGCACAAGTGTTGGTGTTCATTCTTATCGCTGGACTTAGAGGAGTTGTTCTTCACGATTTTCTGTATTGGTCCTGTCGGTCACGTATGAGCGCAGGAATTCGTCTTCAAAGAAAACATTAGAGTTGTAAGGTGATATCCCTGTTCGCCGGAAACCTTTGATTATGTTTGCAGGCACGAAAGCTTGAGGGAAAGCTTCCCCGGTTAACTCGGCAATGTTGTATGTCATAAGGGATGTTCCTGGGTAATTCAGGAGCCAGTCATGCATTGCTCTGTTGTAGTGCGTTTTGAAAGCTCCAAAACAAGAGACGTCTAAAGGTTGCTAGCTTATGTCTGCAGTGCGGAAGCAGAGTAAGAGCCATTTACTCTTCGGCATCGTCAAACATTTGTCGAAAACCATGCTTCGATCAAAAGAGAAGTGCTGACGATCTTCTTTATTATATTTTTTATACTTAGAAACCATTCTATGCAGAACAGACTTGCTGATACCGTGCACTTCTGCAGCAATGCGCAGCTTCATTTCTCCGGTTAGAACTCTTTCCACAGCGATTTTCATATTGTCCTTATGTCTTTTGTGGGCTTTTTTACTGTTTTCTATTCTATCTTCTTTTTATCATTTCTTCTACTAATTTTCGGAAGCTATAATGAGAAAAGCATTTTACCTATCAATATATCAGTGTTGCGGCTAATTTCCCATAGGGCGCAGCATTTGCTTAGCCACCTCACATATGTGGGAGTTGGCGGGAACCAACGGGGGGTGCGACCTTTTTGCGTCCAGGAGGGACGCTCCCGGCTATTACTATTCAAAAACTTGTCGTGTACATATGGACCTAGTTCCGCAATTTTTGTTTGTTACAATATTATCAATATATATCAATTAAAATCCAGAAGTGTTTCAATTCAAACATACTACAGTCCACTACATACCATACAATCAGTATGGTATATAATGGAACAAATAAGTGGTATATACTGGGACTGTCCCAACATACATCATCAAACGCTGTCCCATTAAACACCAGGTGCCATTGGAATATATTTTATATCACCAAATAAAAAATTGTTAAACAGTTATTTTTTTCACCTATACGTATCTTTGACAATGTTTCCACAAAAACTTCTACACAAAAGTCGGTAATAAAGAGCACTGTAGTTTAAAATATCTGTACTACATAATAGTTTATACAAAGATGTAGAAAGAGATGGCATCAAGGACCCGTGTCCTGGTATATCCCACCTTTCCTTACGTGAACCACACTTTCAAAAACAATGGTATTGTAGAATTTGGTCTTTTGTAATTCAGGTAGGTTTTTCCGAAAAAGCAGCATATCATACGTGTATCACTCATATCACTGCTGTATTTCTGATACCAGGCGTCCTACCACAAGCCACACACTATTATTAGTATTATTATCACGCATTACTGCGATATTTGATCGAAGCTAAATGTGTACTAATTAGTATGCTTTAATTTCATACAGTCGCATATGTATAACCAAATTATTCAAATTTACGGTCTTCGCAGTAGAAAAGAGCTAATTTTTGAACCGTATCTTTGCAATGCAGGCAAGATTGATGTACCATTATTAAATTTTTGAATGTCGAGCAGATTTTAGTAAAGAGTATTCATACAAAGTAATAGATTCCACCTAATAAATTTTACAACATTATGATCTTTTAATGAAGCAGGTATTGTTATCATAGAACATGATGATGGTTTACCCACTATGCAAACAAATGAGAGTGTCGATGGTAGGAAAATGGTTTTAAATGCACAATCTCGCTCTAAATAATACAAAAATGATATATAAATATTTCCGTGCTGCCATCTGATCATGAAAAAGGAGTATTTTTATTGTTGATTTATTAACAGCATGGCCGACTAGATCTTACATAAAATATGAAGTTTTGGTCAGCAGACAATCCACAGTTTTCTTGAGAAACATCTCTACATCTATAAAAATGGGACACTTTTAACTGCTGAAAAACGTGGAAGTAATTACCTTTTCTTAATTAATTACGCAAAACAGATTCTTTCCAGAAAATGGTGCTGGATATCATATAGTATGTGAAGCTATTAACCACTTGCGAGAATTCCTGGATCACTACACAATTATTAGTAAATTTTACAATATGTAGACGTTTTTGTGTGGTTTATAAAGAATTGCATTTCTAAAACACCAATCAATGACTTGCAAGATCAGAAACAAAAAATAAAAACTAAAAGAGAGGATTTAAATAATTTTGTAAACCTCTTACTAAATGCCTTCAATAGGATCAAAAAAAGATCTCGGCTATGCTTTTAAGATGGTAGTGAACATTTTATACGTTTATTTCTTTGGTTATTTGGTTTTGATCTTTTCGGTATTGAAGTTGTGTAACTATGAGTTAATGCCTTTTTCAAAAATAAAATAGACACTATTATATTTATCACTGCGTTTTTTGTAAATCAACTAATCGTGGTAATTCTAAACATTATTTAGTAATATTTTAGACAAGTTTTACAAATGGATAAGAACTGTCTTTTAACTACCCTTCAATATCCGAAACGGGCTCTCTTCGGGCCTGGTTAAACAGAGATCCGCCTAAATGTTTAACTCGAATTTTCCACATAAATTCCTAATTATTCGGAAAAGAAACTGTCGCGTGCGTTTGAATTCCCTAATGCTCTTGAAGGGTTGTTCGGGCCGTTAGGGTGACTAATGCATAAGCAGCAAGCTACCTTTTAGAATAAATTGGGGAGCGTCGTTCAACTGTCCTTAGGACGATCGTTGGTAAACTGGTTCCTCACGAACTCGTACAGAAACCATTGGCCACTTACTGGGAATTTATGTAAACACCGCGTCCCAGTAAACGACTGTTTATTAAAAAATTATGTGGGCTAGGGCCGCCCCTCGGCAGAAGAAGTCTAAACTAAACTGCTTGTTGACATTATGCTGGCCGCAGGTCCAGCGAGAACCTCCAGCTAACTGTACCCGCTAATTGAAGAGATATGCAAATGAAGGAATATTTACAAGAGCCGTCAATACCTGATTCCAAACGATACGCATTCAGCCGGATAGAATTTTCAACAATAATTTGTCACAGATTGCTTATCACAACATGTGAGAATGTCGCTGGGCTTTTGAATTTACGATAGCGGAATCTAGTCGTCCAAGTCGCGCACACAATAAAAATTATTTCTCGCTGAAAATTCGTACTGTATCGGGTAAATATTTGAGAGGAATACCAAGTGTACTTTTTGCACAACTTTAAAATTGCAGGACTGGATTTTTTATACCAACTTTAGTTCTAGTTCTAGCGTTTAGTATTAGTAGAATGTAGCTAAAATCGATTAAATTTTGTGTCCTAAGATAGGGTTTAGGATATATCGGGCCTCTAAGTGCCGACTAATTTATATTAGAAAGGATAGCTTGGAACCGTAGCAAAAATTATGCAAACGGATCATAAACGGATGCAAAAGTCATTTGGCGGTGCAATAAAAACAGGCGATGTGTTGTTATCGCTTGTTAGATTAGTTACAGTATTGATATTGTGTTATAAACATTCGTAACGACATGTAAATAAAATATGTAATGTAACTCTTTGTAAATAAATTAATATTGTGAAAGTTGCTCTTGTTTCAACTGTGTATTTTACAAGCGTTTCGGGCCGCACGTGCCAAGTTAGGAACTAAGTGCCATTTTAGTACTTTTTAGTTATGGCCCGTTTGATTTATTTTTCACTGCGGTGTTTCTACCGCTCGAAGCTATAGCTTCCAATATAAATTAGTCAGTAATTTGTGGTTCGGTTTAAAGTCCTATACCCACGAAACATTATAAGAACCATATTTGTCTGCGTTGAAGTAGGTATAATAATCAATTAGCATACATGCAATTAAGAAAAGTATTTACTAATAAAAAAGAATTGCCATGGATAAAATGCCCCTGATGACTTACAGCCTTGTGAAAGTCAAGAAGAAAAAGACACATATTTAAATTGATTATTCAAGAATGCCTCGACAGAGTTCGTATATTTGGCATATGTAAGTACCTATCTATACTTAAACCAAGAGAGAGAATCATGTCCTTACTGTAAATCCTATCTATCACACATTTAATCCTACCTACATCCTCCATATCTTCCAACCCGTCTGGCCAGCGTGGAATATTTAAGCTAATTACTCCTCAAGAAAAATGGTCAGTTTAAAGACAGACAGAGGACCCCAGGTGGGTAAACCAAAATTCCACCCCTTTAAAAAGGGCCGCCTCATGGAATCTGGGGGAAGCAAAAATTCGCTAGAAACCAAACCAAAGTCAAACAAACACTTAAAATGATTCCAAATTGGATCTTATAACACCAGAACACTACTATCAAACGAAAAATTATTAGAGCTTCAAGAAGAACTAAGCAACATAAAGTGGGATATCGTTGGATTAAGCGAAGTGAGAAGAAAAGGAGAAGACCAAATTACTCTCACTTCAGGACATCTATTTCAGAGCTAGTAGTTTATTGTCCCACATCTACAAACTGCTTACCAGAATTGTCACTAACAGACTTGATACTAAATTAGACTTTTATCAACCATATGAACAAGCCCGGTTTAGACAAGGCTACGGAACAAACGACCACCTCCAAGTAATAAAAAGTTTCATTGAAAAGTCAATAGAATACAACACACCGTTAACTTTCATCTTTGTGGACTATGAAAAAGTATTTGATGGTATAGCTATAGACCAAACTAAAATGTTAGAGGCACTCACAGAATGTAGAATAGACCACTGGTACGTAAATCTACTCAAGAACATATACAATACTGCTACAGCTTGTGTAAGGTTACATAAAAACACCAAGTTCAGAGTCGAACGTGGCGTCAGACAGGGAGATACTATCTCTCCTAAATTGTTTGACACACTGCTGGAACACATGTTCAAAAATCTAGACTGGGAATCCATGGGAATAAATATTGATGGAAGGAGACTAAACCATCTGAGATTTGCTGACGATATTGTCTTGATTAGAGATAGAATAGATGAGGCACGAATAATACTAGAAAGCATAAATATTGCATCAAAACAAATAGGGTTAAACATAAATATTTCAAAAATCATGACAAACCTAGTTCTTAGTGAACCCATTTTTGTGGATGGAAAACCTATAGAGGAAACTAGAACTTATAAGTATCTTGGTCATGAAATCCATATATCCAAAGACAACCAGGCTCATGAACTCTTAAGAAGAATAAGATTAACCTGGACCGCTTTCGGTAAATTAAGATATGTTTTCAAATCTCAACTTCCCAATTGTCTTAAAAGAAACGTTTTCGATCAGTGTGTTCTGCCTGTTCTGACGTACAGAGCCGAAACGCTCACACTCACAAAAAAATTATTAAATAAAATTCGGACAACCCAAAGAGCAATGGAGAGAAGTATGTTGGGGATTCGTTTGAGCGACAGAGTACCAAACATAGAAATAAGACATAGAACAGGAGTAGTCGATGCAATGCACCGAATTACCAATCTTAAGTGGAACTGGGCCGGATATGTGGCCAGAATGAGAGATGATAGATGGACGAAATGTATGATAGAGTGGAGACCCAGATCAGATGCATATAGAAGTAGAGGTCGCGCTCCTACTAGGTGAACTGATGAAATTAAGAGAATCCATACGCACTGGATACAGGCTGCAAACGACAGAGGACTTTGGAAACAAATGTTGGTGGCATTGTAAGTCTCTGTCAAATTCGAGAATTATAAGCTAAAAGTGTATAACGCAATCACTAGATGCATACAGAGGATACATTCCGGGAAACGTGTATAAAACGAATAAAAAAGAAATGGCAGTAAGTGGAGGAAAACGATAGAAAAATCGAACAACTGGGGGAGAAAATGGAATAAATGGGTTAGGGAAGAGTACGTAAGACCCAAATTCGACAACCTTAAGAGAAACCAGTAGAATAAAACGAAGAAAACAGTACACTCGAATGCCTAACGTTTTGGAAATTATGCCAAAATATTTTCTAAAACTAGCTTCAGATCAAGAACTTAACGATAAATGAACATCCAACATGAAAGTTCTACGTTTGTAAAGTCAGAAATCTCTGAGATAAACCCTATGCTTTATATCTATTATATATTATGTTGTTATTTTTAAATTTTTGCCAAAAGGGGGGTTGGTGGGTTATAAGACAGCCATTTAATAAAACGAAGGACGTTTTAATACATATACTTCAAGTCCTAGTAGGAGCGTTCTTCAGTGAAATTTGAAACTTTTACAGTTTTGTATTTTTACTTCCCTCGTCTCAAAGACGAAGGAAGTATTGTAATCGCGAAAAAATAACATTCCGAGATTTCTTCAGATCTTCACGTTTCAGAGTGCCTAGATGACGAAAAACAGGTTTTCTCAATTTCGTCTGTCTGTCTGTCTGTTTGCCTGTTGACAGTATAGCTCAAAAAGTATTTGTCGGAGGAAGACGCATACATATTATATATCTACCTCGCATGGAACCGGTACAATTTCATACAAATATTGCTAAGGTCCACGTTGTGGCGCCTTATACGTGCATGCTATGTACCTTCAGTATTATTAAGATGTCTTATATTTCTATTTTATCAAATTAAAATTGCCCTATTTATGCTCAGAATAGCAATAATTATTATTTGTGCTAGCTTCTGAAAAATCAGGGGTGGATTCCTTTGTCTAGATTGCTTATTTTTGTAATTGAAATTTTCAAAAATCATTCCCATAAGTCAAAATAACTTATGTCAGCTATATGTCAAACAGATTTGAAATTCAAATGACAAATACCAGATTGTTTCTCTAGTATACAACAATATTAAAAACAGTAAGTAATTCTTTAATAACTAATTCACTTTTATAGTCTTTATCTCCTTTTCTAGTAATTACCTTGCTATTCAATTCACCCAGCTTTCAATTGGTCTCAACAATGTTCAGGGTGTCAACTAACCTGCTCCTCTCTGCCTATTGATCAAACTTCTCACATACTTCCCTGCAATGAAAGGCCCCACTAACAGACAAGACGTCCCAACTGTCCATAATCAGCAACTCAAACCTTCCCTACAGCATGCAGCCAACAGACCAAATCTGCAGACACCTTCTTCCAATTCTTCCTCTGTCAACTTCTTGGAACGTGCCTTCTTAACTTATGGTCCTCCTCTGGAACTCTCCCTTATCACCAAACAGCTTGACGTAATCCAATTCGATTAATGTATTATGCCAAATGTACTTTTCCAATAAACTTGACTTATTATTCTTCTCCAGTTATTCACATTTAAATAGAGCAGCGCGTTGAATACATATTAGCGATCGTGCATGCCGCAGTTAAATCTATCTGACTATTGACGATTGTATCCGCAGAAGATGTAGATCGAATCCTTCTCCGGTAATTTTTTAAATTTGATAATTTATTTAATTTGCATAAGCAAGTGTTAAGATATTGTTAGCTCTATTTTCCTTAATTTTTTAGGCCGCGAGCCGCATAAATGCGTAAATCCCAAACCTTTAAACAGACGGGAAACGCATATTTGGGCGAGGCATCGACGTGTTGCACATAAATATATACATCCTGCGTATGATATGTTTAAAAATGAATAAAGAAATTTTTAGTGAAAGAATTATCTGCGGTAACGGTTTTTTTTTAATTTTAATATTTATTTAATTTATTAGAAACGTGAAGATATTTTTACTCCTAACTTAATTTGATTTTTAAAATTATTTAGTGTCACAATGTCGACGAGGGAAGTTCTGGGTAAAGCTTTTTACAGATTTTTTAACTAGTGATCATTTACAAAGGTTTCGGATGTGGTGGAGTTAAACGCACGACTATATTTATGCTATTTCACCACATGTTAAACGTTTGTATATAATTATTAATTAAAAATGTATACATTTCAAATTACTTTGAAGAAGACTTCTACTAGTTTGAAATATATGTGTCAAAAAAATTCTTCGTATTATCAAATGGTTGCCTTATAAACAATTTAGAGTTTCTAGGTGTGTTCGGAAACTAATTGTTAAAGTCTCTCTCTTTCTGCCGAAGTGGGCATTTAAATGACAGATATACCAGGTAACAATGAGACCAGGGTCATATATCTATCTCCTTTACTTATCAATGAACTTGTTGAAAGAACATTAAACATAATTTAGAATTAACAGACGAATATACTCAAAATGGCCGACTTTCTGTTTCACCGGGAATGTCATTACATTTTTTTAATGGATGGCCCTGTATATTTTATGTTTTTCGGAATCTACGGCTAAAACTACATACGACAGGGTTGCCAAATTTGCTTAAGTATTACAAAACAATATTTTAAAAATCTATCAATTAAACATTTTTCAGTTTTATATCAAGATAGAATAGCACATGATGCATATCGTTAGATTGGTAATTAAATTTTCAACAGTAATGTATTAAATGCATAGTGACTTGGCTATAGGGATAGGGATGCACGACCTCTTGTTGGGACGAAGCTATGCACGACTCCGTAGGTAGAGTGCCTGTTTTCAGGGGCAATAAGAGAGACTGCATCTCCAGTCAGTATTATCGATGCAAAGTAACTATCCACGAAATACATTTTGTGTGACTAGTTATTCTAGAAGTAAACCTAAAAAAATATGACAACTTACTGTCAATGTCAGTAAACGATTTTTAGTAAATGATAACACGAAATTGATAGGTAAGTGTAACGGTTACACTTATCAATTTAACACCATCAGATTAGTCTAAAATTAATTTGATTTGTTTTATTGGTCCAATCGTGTCATTTCACATACGCATGCAATAGTCTATTTAATGACACGATGCTCCTTGGGAGGTGCCATTAAAAAAATGACTTTCTTAAAAAACTAGTTTAGCAAACTTTATTTGTTCATGAAGAATTTGTTATTGATCTAATTAATTAAATAGTTATTATTATAAGTTATTGCAGGCGATTAGAATAGAAAATAAAATTTGAAAACAATTTTTTTAAGAAAAATTTAAACTTCTAAGAATGTGAGTAGAATAGGGACGGTTTACCCCCACCACTTTTAATTGATTCGCGGATTCGCGGTTTAATTCGCGGTTTTATTCGCGGTTTTCGCGGTTTTATTCGCGGATTGACCCAATTAATTTCGCGGTTTGATCTAATTAATTTCGCGGTTTGATCTAATTAATCACATATGAAGTTTGATATGTAATTTACATATGTGCTACTGATTAAATTACGCATTAGATTTTTTAATTTGCTTCTGGAATTACGCGTCGGACTTCGGCGGCCATCTTGGATTTCTGGCGGGAATATTTGAAATTTGAATTTTTTCCGATTTTTTTCTAAGTTCCATTATTTGAATTTTAAACTTCCCGGGTGTCAGCAGCCACCTTGGTTTTCTGCGCGCGCACCTCTCGCTGTAGTCGTTTTTAATTTTGAATTTTCGCGGAAATATTTGAAATTCAAACTGGTGGACCTATCTCGCTCTTTGAAGCTGCTGTCTCTCTCTTGCATTCACTCGCGGAAATATTTAAATTTAAAAAAAGCTATTTGCGTCGGACCCGAGTGGGAATCGAACCCTCTACGTTTGCATACACATTGGGCTCACATCGATCGATGCCTCTAGACCACGGAGCGGTACGGGATTTAAAGGGTTTGAACGAAACGCCATTTCGCAGCTCTACAGTCACGCCGCTCGAATTTTAAACAACTTATTTTTTCGAATATATAAAATATAAGAACGGAATTGTGCCGTCTAGGGCCTTAGAAACTTGTTAATAATTTTAAAAAATTGACTTTGTAACTAGTTTTGCTGTAATTAATTTAATATGAGTGACGCTATCTCACTCAGTCCCACTGATTTTCTACAGCTTTCTCTTTTCCATCCCGTTTGCTACCTATGCGTAATTACAAAAGACGTTATCGCTCCAGGCAGACTTTCTATTTAGCCGGCGATTGTGTAGGGCTTTTAACCGTTGCATAGAATTGGAAAGTTTTATTTAACGTGCCTAAACAGGATTGTTTAGAAGACTGTAATTATAATTAGCATCGTAATGGAATGCACCAAGATTTAAATCAGCATGCATTGTTCGTCTGGATCGAGCAGTACGTACTCCAACGGTTTCTAGTCTTGTTTGGTTGACAGACGACAGAATGCACGGTTACCGGTCAGCGCAGCCAACGGCTTGGCGCTAAAATCCCTGTGACACAAAATCTAGTGGGATAAGCTTGCCTGGTTAATAAACCACTCTAGTTCGTATGATTTTTGTCGTGTGTATTGTTTGGTTTTAAAGGTTTGAACATTGTACCACTTAGCTGTTCTGACATTATACTTCCATATACATATTATAAATAAATTTTAAATGTTATTTTCGACTAAGTTTTAGCTTCTTATAAATTACAACAGTGCCCTCGCCCATATAAAATAAGACATACGCATTAAATAAATGTTTTTATTGTATAAGAATGGTTGTCCCCCATAAATTTGAATAAAAACAGACAATTTCGTTGAAAAAAAATAGCTTTTCAATATCATTTGCAAATAAGACAAGGGATACTTGTAAAAATATAAGTCAAACCATTTTTTCTTGTAAAAAATTTACGAAAAGACGTAAGTGTTGGCGACAAATGAAAATAAATTTGAATAAAAACACGCAAAAATTACGAAAAGACTTGGTTTTAAAGGTTTGAACATTGTACCACTTAGCTGTTCTGACATTATACTTCCATATACATATTATAAATAAATTTTAAATGTTATTTTCGACTGAGTTTTAGCTTCTTATAAATTACAACAGTGCCCTCGCCCATATAAAATAAGACATACGCATTAAATAAATGTTTTTATTGTATAAGAATGGTTGTCCCCCATAAATTTGAATAAAAACAGGCAATTTCGTTGAAAAAAAATAGCTTTTCAATATCGTTTGCAAATAAGACAAGGGATACTTGTAAAAATATAAGTCAAACCATTTTTTCTTGTAAAAAATTTACGAAAAACGTAAGTGTTGGCGACAAATGAAAATAATTTTGAATAAAAACACGCAAAAATTACGAAAAGACGTATGTGTTGGCGACAAATTAAAATAAATTTGAATAAAAACGCACAATTTCGTTGAAAATCTTTACAAAGCGACTTTATAGCACCGAAAAAATGATGTAAAAAAGTTTTAAGAGTTATTTCTAAGCATAATTTTGCAAACGTTTAACAAATAAACCGTAATTTTTTTAAATTATGAAATCGTAGTTCAATTTATATGAATTTTCGATACTTTGTATGTGAAAAAATAGCTTCAATTACTAATATTTGAATAAAAACATGCGATTTCCAAAGCATTTCGTTTAAAATTTTAGAAAATCGATAGCATCTCCCATGAAAATTTATAAAAATCGGCATCTTGTCATATTAAATTCTGTAAAAACGACAAAAACAATATTTTTTTCACAACTTTCATTGAAAAATAGTAAAATTTTACGAAAATACGTCTGTGCTGACGGCAAATGAAAATAAATTTGAATAGAAACACGCAAAAATTACGAAAAGACGTATATGTTGACCCCCAAAGTAACAAAAATTTGAATAAAATCACGCAATCATACAGCATCTCACATAAATTTCCGCAAATATCGACATCATGTCACATAAATTATACAAAAACTGTCATCACGTCACTTGAAATTATACAAAAAACGATATTTTATTCAACACACGATGAAAATTGAACAAAAATCACGCAATTACAAGCCATCTCACATAAATTTTCACAAAAATCGACATCATGTTACATAAACTATGCATAATTTTGCAAATGTTTTACACTTTTTATAAAATGCATCGCTCAAAATTAAAAGAAATAGCAATTTCGTTGAAAAAATCTACTACCACAATCATTTCGATAAACAAAATTCAAAAAATCTTATACTTTTGACGGAAATATATGTATGTTGACCACAAATTAACATAATTTTTAAATAAAAACGCGCAATTCGTTGAAAAAAAATATTCTGACACCACCAAAACACGCAATTTCATTGAAAAATATATATATGTTGTCCACAAATTAACATAAAGTTGAATAAAAACACGTAATTTTGTTGAAAAAATGTTCTGGCCCCGTCATTTCACTTAAAATTTTACAAAACTGCCATCATAACACTTGAAATTATACAAAATATATGTATGTTGATCACAAATTAACATAAACCTGAATAAAACACACAATTTCGTTGGAAAATTTGCAAATGTTTTACACTTTTTTATAAAATGTATCGCACAAAATTAAAAGAAATCACAATTTTCTAAATTATATCACGCTATTATGAAATCGTAGATTGATTTTTTGAAATTTTACACTTTGTAACTGTAAAATAACTGCAAATACTAATATTTTAGCTTTAGACTTTGTAATTATTGCAGATTCGAGAAAAAAACAAAGCAGAGTAGAAATAAAAAACACAAACACTTTGTAATAAACAAATATATTGTTCTTATTTCGTATAATACTTAATAATATAAATATAAATGTACAGCAGAATGTCTTATTTCTAAAAATTCGCTAGCAATTTACAAAACTGTAGTTTGAGGTGCACGACATTTCAAATTAAAAAGACTGCAAGTAATAAAATCAGAAATTCATTGTGTAATTTTAAAGTTTAAGATGCACCCAATCTAGAATTCCCTTCGTTTTTGGTGTTGATGACATCTGCCTTAGAGGCGTTTTTCTAACGGCCCTTTTTTGGATACGTTTCCTTATCGGCGTTCTTCTGACTGAACCTTTTTGATGTGGACTTGGATGAGTAGCTGGTGTTTTTAATTTATATTCTAAATCGGACTCGCAGTTATCAGTTTCCATTTCGGTTTTTCCTGTAGTATCAGTCGGGGTTGGCTTCTTTTGCTGTTTAGGTTTAGCTAGCAGCACATTAGCAACGTTAAGGTCTTTGATGTACTCAGCAAACTGTAGGCGTCCGGGTGGATTAATAGTTTTTCGAGGCCGCAGAGTGTCATGAATTAAATCGACTATGTTAGACGCCGGTAAAATTTCACCCTTTATAGTAACGATGCCCTTGTGATCCCAGCTCACATCGCTTGAGGTACTCAAAATGCGTAGGAAAACTTCAGCTTTTTTTTTTCTTAAAAGTTTTGGGAAGTGTAGATAAAATAACGGCATTTGATAGGCTGTCACTGGTTGTTTCAATAGGTATTTTGATTGGCTGCCGCGCCTGGTTTGTGAAATGAAGGAATCGTTGTAAAACCTGATTGTACTGGATCCATTTATCGTGATCAGTTAATTTGGACTTTAAAACTTTTTGCATTTCGTCATCAAGCTGTGATAATATATTTTTCTCCGCATCATCGCCAGACTTAAGACGTTGGACAAATTCCGGCGATACAATCAACATCTTCCGCTCTTTGTCCATTTTAGTCGAAAAGGAGCTCAGTCGTTTTGTTCTAGTAGAGCCGTCGTGAATAAACTAGCTTAAAATCAAGACTTTCATAATAAATATAAAAAAAATATGACAGGTACGGGAATCGAACCCGTATTCTCTCTCGAGATCAGAACTTGAATCTGACGCCTTAACCATTCGGCCAACCTGCCTCCCTATATAAACGAGCACTCTCTGCATAATTAAGAAAACATATAGTTTAAAAAGCCTTCTGCATGCAATTTCAAACAATATTTCATATAAATTAAGCCATGTACAAATTTCTAAATCGGTTTTGATATATATTTTATCGAAAGACTTGACCCTCAGCTGCCGTTTTATTACTATTTGTCGTGATGCGTCATCGATGAATTTTACAAGTGCCATCCTGCCTGCGATGTGACGCACGCAATGTTTCCATACCTTTTTATTTTAAAATTCTACAAAATCAGAGGTCCAAACTGCTGCCGCATCAGGTAACAGAGTACAATGGTTTAAAACGTGTTAGTGCGGCATCAGTCGGGCCTCTGTTTTTGTAGAATTTTAAAATAAAAAGGGGTGGATACATTACGTACGTCACATCGCAGACAGGCTGGCTCTTGTAAAATTCATCGATGACGCATCACGACAAATAGTAATAAAACGGCAGCTGAAGGTCAAGTCTTTCGATAAAATATATATCAAAACCGATTTAGAAATTTGTACATGGCTTAATTTATATGAAATATTGTTTGAAATTGCATGCAGAAGGCTTTTTAAACTATATGTTTTCTTAATTATGCAGAGAGTGCTCGTTTATATAGGGAGGCAGGTTGGCCGAATGGTTAAGGCGTCAGATTCAAGTTCTGATCTCGAGAGAGAATACGGGTTCGATTCCCGTACCTGTCATATTTTTTTTTATATTTATTATGAAAGTCTTGATTTTAAGCTAGTTTATTCACGACGGCTCTACTAGAACAAAACGACTGAGCTCCTTTTCGACTAAAATGGACAAAGAGCGGAAGATGTTGATTGTATCGCCGGAATTTGTCCAACGTCTTAAGTCTGGCGATGATGCGGAGAAAAATATATTATCACAGCTTGATGACGAAATGCAAAAAGTTTTAAAGTCCAAATTAACTGATCACGATAAATGGATCCAGTACAATCAGGTTTTACAACGATTCCTTCATTTCACAAACCAGGCGCGGCAGCCAATCAAAATACCTATTGAAACAACCAGTGACAGCCTATCAAATGCCGTTATTTTATCTACACTTCCCAAAACTTTTAAGAAAAAAGCTGAAGTTTTCCTACGCATTTTGAGTACCTCAAGCGATGTGAGCTGGGATCACAAGGGCACCGTTACTATAAAGGGTGAAATTTTACCGGCGTCTAACATAGTCGATTTAATTCATGACACTCTGCGGCCTCGAAAAACTATTAATCCACCCGGACGCCTACAGTTTGCTGAGTACATCAAAGACCTTAACGTTGCTAATGTGTTGCTAGCTAAACCTAAACAGCAAAAGAAGCCAACCCCGACTGGTACTACAGGAAAAACCGAAATGGAAACTGATAACTGCGAGTCCGATTTAGAATATAAATTAAAAACACCAGCTACTCATCCAAGTCCACATCAAAAAGGTTCAGTCAGAAGAACGCCGATAAGGAAACGCCTCCAAAAAAGGGCCGTTAGAAAAACGCCTCTAAGGCAGATGTCATCAACACCAAAAACCAAGGGAATTCTAGATTGGGTGCATCTTAAACTTTAAAATTACACAATGAATTTCTGATTTTATTACTTGCAGTCTTTTTAATTTGAAATGTCGTGCACCTCAAACTACAGTTTTGTAAATTGCTAGCGAATTTTTAGAAATAAGACATTCTGCTGTACATTTATATTTATATTATTAAGTATTATACGAAATAAGAACAATATATTTGTTTATGACAAAGTGTTTGTGTTTTTTATTTCTACTCTGCTTTGTTTTTTTTCTCGAATCTGCAATAATTACAAAGTCTAAAGCTAAAATATTAGTATTTGCAGTTATTTTACAGTTACAAAGTGTAAAATTTCAAAAAATCAATCTACGATTTCATAATAGCGTGATATAATTTAGAAAATTGTGATTTCTTTTAATTTTGTGCGATACATTTTATAAAAAAGTGTAAAACATTTGCAAATTTTTCAACGAAATTGTGTGTTTTATTCAGGTTTATGTTAATTTGTGATCAACATACATATATTTTGTATAATTTCAAGTGTTTTGATGGCAGTTTTGTAAAATTTTAAGTGAAATGAAGGGGCCAGAACATTTTTTCAACAAAATTACGTGTTTTTATTCAAATTTATGTTAATTTGTGGACAACATATATATATTTTTCAATGAAATTGCGTGTTTTGGTGGTGTCAGAATATTTTTTTTCAACGAATTGCGCGTTTTTATTTAAAAATTATGTTAATTTGTGGTCAACATACATATATTTCCATCAAAAGTATAAGATTTTTTGAATTTTGTTTATCGAAATGATTGTGGTAGTAGATTTTTTCAACGAAATTGCTATTTCTTTTAATTTTGAGCGATGCATTTTATAAAAAGTGTAAAACATTTGCAAAATTATGCATAGTTTATGTAACATGATGTCGATTTTTGTGAAAATTTACGTGAGATGGCTTGTAATTGCGTGATTTTTGTTCAATTTTCATCGTGTGTTGAATAAAATATCGTTTTTTGTATAATTTCAAGTGACGTGATGACAGTTTTTGTATAATTTATGTGACATGATGTCGATATTTGCGAAAATTTATGTGAGATGCTGTATGATTGCGTGATTTTATTCAAATTTTTGTTACTTTGGGGGTCAACACATACGTCTTTTCGTAATTTTTGCGTGTTTCTATTCAAATTTATTTTCATTTGTCGTCAGCACAGACGTATTTTCGTAAAATTTTACTATTTTTCAATGAAAGTTGTGAAAAAAAATATTGTTTTTTGTCGTTTTTACAGAATTTAATGTGACAAGATGCCGATTTTTATAAATTTTCATGGGAGATGCTGTCGATTTTCTAAAATTTTACTAAAATTGCAACAAGTTAGAGAAAAAAGTGTAAAACATTTGCAAAATTATGCATAGTTTATGTAACATGATGTCGATTTTCGTCGTGTATTGAGTAAAAATGTCGTTTTTGTATAATTTCAAGTGACATGGTGGCAGTTTTTGTATAATTTATGTGACATGGTGTCGATTTTTTGTATAAATTTATGTGAGACGGCGTATTTTTTTATCGCTTATTGGATAAAAATGTCGTTTTTTGTATAATTTCAAGTGACATGATGTCAGTTTTTGTAAAATTTTAAGTGAAACAGAACATTTTTCCAACGAAATTGTGTTTTTTTATTCAAAATTATGTTACTTTGTGGTCAATTGCGTTTTTATTTTCGTCCGTTTGCATTTATACTGGAATTTTTTAAACTAAAATGCAGTTTTTTATCGATATAATGACACAATTTCAGACGTTTACTTATAAAATAGGGTTCCGTGGCGAGAAGAAACAGTTTATGCCGAAAGAAGTCGCTGTTTTCGTTAAAATGTTCCAAATACCAATTTACATTAAGTTGTTATATACAAATTGAGAGTGAAAAATCTGTACATTTACAATAGCATAGTGGTTCTTCCACTTTGACAAAAGACCCATCTTGTAAACGTACAATAACTAAAAGTTTTACGGCTTTACAATGCGTTGCATTTATTTACTCAACACTTTTCGCGATTTTTTATAGTAATATATTTATGCGGATTTCGCGATTTAAATGAAAAGGGTTAAGGGTTTCTAAAGTAAACATAAAGAACGAGTTGTGTTCTGCGTGCCGCTATGCAATGACGTCAAAACTTTGAAAGAGAAAGCTATAATAGTCTAGCATCTTATAAATTATTTATTTCTGTCTTTGAACATTTACTGTAATTTTTGACGTGAAATATCAGATCGAGGCCTTGTTTAGAAATTGTACGCATATTAACAACACACAAAAATCAAACAGCTACAAAGGAGACATTAAAAAATGTAACTTTATATTGTTTTTAAAATTACAGAGCTATATTATTTTAAAATTTCGATAAATCCAGGTTTTGTGCAGCGTCGTGTTCGGACCGCCATTTTATACAAATAAAAACTCCGATTCGTTCTAGAATTATTCCGCTGTTCGATGGGCAATATTTTAAAAATTCCACTCATCGCTGTTCGTACGTTACCAAGGTTGAACAAAGAGCGACCAGTCTCGACCTGTTTTAAAAAGGGAACTTAGAAAAAATCGCGTAATTTAACCAGAAGCTATTGCGTAATATTATAATGCGTTTTGAATAAAGTAATGCAGTGATTTCGCTGTTTTAATTATAAAAATAAAGTAATTATTTCATATAGCTTTTCAAATTATGCGCGGTCGAATGGAAATTAACCAGAAACTTGGGACAACAACTATATTGCAAATTATAAAATTATTATTAGTAGCAAAGCTGTTGCATATATAATTTTTTTTTTAAATTGTGTCTACCTGTAAACACAATATGTTAAACATTCCCTATTCTCATAATATAAATTTTTGAAAAATAGTTTGTTTCAACTCGAACGGTGTGACGGCACAGCTGCGAAATGACGTCTTGTTCAATTCCTATATGTTCAACAGACCTCGATAGCGCAACGGTAAGGTGCTAAGGCTGCTGCCAGGAAAACTCGGGTTCGAATCCCGCTCGTCCAGAGATTTTTTTAAATTTAAATATTTCCGCGAGTGAATGCAAGAGAGAGACAGTAGCTTCGAAGAGCGAGATAGATCCACCAGTTTGAATTTCAAATATTTCCGCGAAAATTCAAATTTAAAAACAACCGCCGTGAGAAGTGCGCGCGCACCAAGATGGCCGACACCCCGGGAGATTTAAATTCAAATAATGGAACTTAGAAAAAAATCGGAAAAAATTCAAATTTCAAATATTCCCGCCAGAAATCCAAGATGGCCGCCGAAGTCCGACGCGTAATTCCAGAAGCAAATTAAAAAATCTAATGCGTAATTTAATCAGTAGCACATATGTAAATTACATATCAAACTTCATATGTGATTAATTAGATCAAACCGCGAAATTAATTAGATCAAACCGCGAAATTAATTAGATCAAACCGCGAAATCCGCGAATTAAACCGCGAATTAAGGGGGCGTGGCTTAATCGAATTAAAAGGAGTGGGGGGTTTCTCGCCTCATTCTACTGTTATGCTATTAGATTCTATTTTTGACAATTCTCTTAATTCTAAACTTTTTGTTAGTTTCAAGTAATATTTATTATATCGATTGTGACAAATGTCTAACTTTTCTGACTTGGCAAAACTGTTTAGCCAAGTATACATGAACGCGTTGTTTTTCTTTGTACATAATATGCCAGTGGATTCGCTGCTCCTTTTAAACAATCACCATCGTATCTTGCAGATCGTAAAACTAGAATATATGTATATTGCAAACACATTCGACAGCTAGTACATCTGTTTTGTGTGGAGCTCTTTCTCCCAAATACGTGAACGTTAGGTGAGCCAGGGAGGCCACTCGTAAACGACATGCTACCTGCTAAGATGTTAACCCCCCGACTGGCGATTATTTCATCGTTTGCCTCAATAAAATGCAAGCAACTCCTACTTAAGCGTGAAGCTAAGCGACAATCAATATTCACCACGTTACCATAAAAATGAGGAATACTATCATGATGGAAATAAAAATTTAAAGGAATATAACACTCGCCTCCACCTATTAACATTTAATTCGCTCATAAAATAACCAGCATACAGTTGTAAAAAACCTACAAAGCAGGTCGCAATCCAACCTGTTTAGTGACATATTCACTGTCCTCCCTGGCGGGAAGAAGCTCAAAATTGGTGTCCGGATGCAAATTTCGAAATGATTGTTATCCTACAACGGGAAGAAACTTTTCGACGACATGGACCCTCCAGCATAATAAGCAATTTTAAGTTGACTAACCTTCGGTCAGTTACCGATTATGCTGTAACTTTCTAGACTTCCACTACGTTTTCACATCGCAAACCATGCGTAAGAATGTAGCGCCTCTACTAACACGTCTTGATTCGTTGCCTAGCTGCTAATTAATTCATATGTCTCAGAAGACAATCACTAACAGCCTGTTCAAGAAGGCAAATAGGCCCGGTTCGACACCGTGGGCGGTCTAGCCGTGCGCATTAAGCGCTAGGTCTGCTAACAGTCTTTTTGCTTTAAATTGGGTGCGGAGTTGAAGTCAAAGGAAACCATTGGCTGGTCGCCCCTTGGCGTTCAGCGCGAAATCCTGGCTTAGAAGGCGAAATCATAGACGTGCGCCAAATTTTCCCGTAGTAGCTTAAGCTAATATTATTTTAAATATGTAGAAGCTAAAAACTTATAATATGGGATGAAACGCCAATGCATTAACGCATGTTGATCGATAACTTAAAAATATCATGAATAACAACATTCGTTTAGAAGACAGGTTTAATTATGGTTTCTCATACTGCCGTACACTTGCTTTCAAAACTTTCGCGTACACCTATTTTTCGCTGTATTAAATCAGGGTTGTAATTAATCAACTCTGACATTTAAATTTTTGAAAAGTCAAAATGCCTCGACTGACAGAGCCAATGCTGTCAATGTCATTTTTAACCTAATCTCAAAATTACCCGCTCACACAGCTAAAATTTTGCAAAATCGTTGTTACCTGATTTTGAATGTGTACGCGAAAGTTTTGAACGCAAGTGTACAAAGAATGGTTCAGAACTGTTTTACATTTTCACCCTTATGAATTAATAAAATCAAATTCTAAGCGTGCTAAGAGCTAGAAGTAGATGTAGATGCAAAACGACGTAAAACTAGTTGGTGCTTATAGACTAGACTAGACACTTGGATGCGGCGGCGCGTGATCGGCTGAAGAGCTCTGATGGCCATGCTTTAGACTCTGTTTCTATCTCTATAGGTTCATATATCATTCATGGAAGGTAGTAGGGATCTCTGGAAGGTACTGTGATGTACTCAAATTTTAAGGTACCACTCGTACAACTATACTCAGTTACATTGCGTCACGTACTCATATGCGTTTATGTTTGAAGTTGTCTTTATGATCTTGTAGTCTTACATCAATAGAATGAGCAGTCTGTGCAAGCCACAAAGGCAATAGTTTTTATATATACTAGCTATTGGTGGGGTTTATCAACAAAGACAATGTGGTCCAATCCTAGATTTTATTTTCATAATTCAAGCAACAACAAAAGCATAAAACAATACATATCACCTCTGTTCAACACAATTTAAGATGCTTATGTTAATTAAACACATACGAAATAAAAAAATTACTACTCGCTTTCTTCATTAAAAAGCTGCGAATTAGTCCCAAGCACTCTGCTAGTATCCAGTAATTGAATTAATCGCATCCCTGTAATAAGATTCTATCAATTATGAATTATGTATTTGGCAACATCTGTGTAATACTCGATTGAAATCTTTGTATGTGAGTGATAAAGAGAAATAACCAGTTTCTAGTGTCGCTGCATTACCGAAATGATATTTGCATTATTTTAAGTATTAATTCCAGAAATAATTCAACTTTATTTCATCATTTTTTCAATGCAGCGACTGCTATGAGGCAAACTAATAAATTTCCTGCAACATTTTGCACGTTGCTAATGTGGTGTTCTAATTACAGGGGACTTGATGGATATCCTGGCTCTTACCAATTCTGCCATCAATTTCATCCTCTACTGTTCGATGTCACGGCAATTTCGATCAGCTTTTCAAGAGGCATTTAGGCCGAAGCTGCTAAACCGTTGGCTGCCTGTCGCCCAGCACTCCCCGGAGATGAATGGTGCGGAAACGCAAGTGACACAAGTTTAGCAAAAGGATAAGATTAGGGAATCGTCTAAAACAAATTGTAAGCGCAGACTGTTCAATGTCGGCCGCTCTTTGTTCGGCTTCAAGGACAACAAAACCGAAATTTAAGTGGTCAATGTGATATTACGAACTCCGGACGGGAGGATGTTGTGAAAGACTACTCGTCAACGCCTTTACATCCGCTGTTTTCGCACGTTTCTACTGTGCCAGATGGCTTTCTTCGTCAGATTTCTGCTCCTTCGCAGATAACACCAACATGTGAACATTTGTAAATATTATGCCCTTGGTTGCTGTGCATTTTTTTAATTAGTGTTGTTGCATCCTGATCGCTATGTTCCTTCTTACAACAAGGAACTCGGGCACCTCCCTATGCGAGAGCCCCGCATAGGTAGCATTGTAGTGCTTCACATTGGTTTCGTAATTTAATTTAGCGAACCGTTATGGCAGCTCATAAAAGACAACTGCAAGCGATGCGACAACCGAATGTAAATTGTAAAATCAACATCGAAAGCGCTCGCCCGCGAAATAACAACCTACAAAGCCTTCGAATACTGCCACAGGTTTTTCCGTCCAAGCCCATAACTCGAGACACTTCAGAAAAATGGCATGGAGAGCTTCTCTTGGAATCTTTTTTAAATCAATTTACTTTTGACATTTCGAGCAGAAAATGTAGATTGGCCATTTAAAATTGTTATTTCTTTATTTTTTGTGCCTCGCTTATTCGGTTTCCATGCGAATAAGGCCAATTGTAATAACATTTTTATTTTCCTTTGTAAAACTGATCGCCTGGGACTCAGCTTTTGCACTGTAGTGCTACTTAAATAAATTGCTTATTTCTACCAGCCAACTCAGATCAATTTATTTAGCACCGAGTAACACATCTGAATCTAAAAAAAATGATCGATTTGACATACTTTTCCATTACTTTTATGCATTAAATTACCTAAGTGTGAATAAATGACGTCCAAAAATTATTATTTATCATTACTTTTGTAACATCGACGTTCAAAGTCATTTATTGTTTGCTAAAAGCCTTAACCCCAGAATAAAGGCCTTGCTATGTATTACCAAACACATGTCAACTAGATAATTAGAGGCCAGTTAGGATTGTAAATAAATCTATTAGCTGGAATAATAGAAAAGCTGATCGCCACGAGGATGATATCAATTTACAGCCATATTACACATGCGTTTCAATACAAATTATAGTGTGAGCCATATATCCTAAACATAATGATTTCCTTCCATTCTTTCTATAACGATAATTCAAGTAATATTTGGCATAGCTATTTGGGGTAATCCATTTAAAGCTGATGTAGCAATGATTTTATAGGGTCATACGTATACGTATACAACACCGACCCCTTGATACTTGGGATGCATCCCAACGCACATATATCATGGCAACGCAGATACTCAACATACTACTTTAAGATATATTGATCAAAGTTGTTACACCTTTATGAATTGAAGTAATTGTATGGTAGCCTACCTTAAATTAAATGGAACTTCTTCCAGTAATTCAAGAAGTTATATTTTCAGCGACTGTTTTATAGATGAGTTTCACGTATCCGGTATATATTTTCTTATACATAGTAGCGACTGGTATTCCTATTTGCCTCGCCATTGTTTGCACTTTTACCTGATTGTGTAAAAAACAAGCAATTTCACATTCAAAGCATAATCACAATCTTAAGATGCTGAACAAGAGAAATGTGATAAGAATGGAACATAATCTTCGGATTGAAATCCTACTTAATTTTCTTTGACTGGTAGGAGTATTTATAGTGTCTTAAAGATAGTGTCCTATATCAAGTTTGCAATAAATATTAGTAACTCTATCAAAATGTTGTTACCATAGAAAGTTTGTGAATACTTATAAATTACCTATAATGTATAGATTACAGCAAAAAATTTGAAAGAACAATTATTTGAGGAGATAATGATAATGACTTTCATAATCTTGATAGTAGCTCACACCTGTCTGTGCGATGCTTCTGCAACACGTTGAACGATCCAACAGAATTTTCACTTATAATACCATGAGTAGTCAAAGTTATGTCGAATATTTTTGCTGTGGTATCACGAATGTTCATTGCACTTAGGTTCGATTAGGACGAGTGCGCTAGCACGAGTCCTAATCCTAAGCGCAATGGACATGAGTAGTGATACCACTGCAAAAATATTCTACTTAACTTTGACTAAGAATGGCATTCGAGGGACTATTCAATGAACCAAACTACTTTTTCAAATTAGTTTTCAGTAAATCTAGCACGAAACTACGCAATTTCTATAGTAACAGAACACTAATATTGACTTTTTCTAATAAAAATCAAATTTGCTTAAAATATTCACTATACCACTAGTGAAAATTGTCGATTATTTTCACTAGTGAAAATAGTCAATATAGTTCATTTTTATTGGCTAAAAGACGTCAGATCTTGTATTTTTATTGGTCTGTTTTTGATAGATGACAAGTGAGTTGAATAGTCAAACTAACACGACTCTTTCATTGCGTATTAGTAGTGAAACCTAGAAGAAAATCACTAGAGGTCTTTCAATGCACATGTTGCCAACGGTACGGACACACACAGAATCATTGCACACATCAGCCAAGGTAGCAAAAATACCTGAAAAACTAACGTTTTTCCGTATTTTAAACCACCAACAGTAAAAAGTATGTCAATATTACAAAGAACAAAAACTAAACTGTACTCAGAATAATAATAGCCTTTTTTTTAAGTAATACCCACCACTCAGATTACATATCAATACAACCTCAACCTCCTACTTCAATATCTTACAGCATGGAAAAGTATCACTACTAAACCTATAGTACCTAGTTAAAGATTCACAGCATTACTAATATTTTCATAAAATTCGTTATTCGTATCAAAGAACAAATTAAAATTCAAATATCACAAATTATAACCCATATCTTCCACAATAGATAATATACCATATTTTAGTCTATTAACACTTCCAAACTGGAACGCAGATGGCACCGAACACCAGAAATCAACATTTATCCATTGTCTTCATCAACACAATGTAGATATCACGTTTATCAGTGAAATACATTTAACTCTTAATGACAAATTTTCAGTTCCCAATTTTCGTATTTACTAAAATCATCGTGTGGCCCTGAATGAATCGTAGTAATTGTTATAAATAACAACATTAACCATTAGCTGGACTCGGTGGCTCAGTTCCGGTAAGGCTCTTAAAAATTAAAAATGCGAACAAAAACCCTTACAAAGCGCATCTGTTGAAAGAGACTGGACGCTTATTTAACTACAAGGTTACTACTGCAGTGTTAATGTTTAGATAAGCTTAACTAACTGCATTAATATTAGAATTGTATTCAGAGAAATAAAACACCAGGTTTCAGTTTCAAACATGAAAGACAATTCTAATATGAATGCAGTTAGTTAAGCTTATCTAAACACTAACACCGCATAATGATGACCCCGACGTGATCGTGACACACAGCTATAATGCGAAGGTTTTGAGAAAGCTACAGGAAAAACTGGCGTAGGAAAGCAGCTGGGTACTCCATACCACTGCTAAGTTTAAGTATCTGAAGGATTACCGCTAAATTAAATTTCGTTCAATAGCATGGACAATCTTTCAGATGACGTTCCGGCATAAGCTTGAATCAAACGTTGTTTAATCTTTGTGTATGGAAAATGAGGCGGTTGATCGACAATTAGATCAGAAGGTTGCGTTTTCAAATCACGTCGGTGTCACCATTATGCAGTGTTAGTGTTTAGATAGGCTTAACTAACTGCATTAATATAGAAATTGTCTTTCATGTTTGAAACTGAAACCTCGTGTTTTATTTCTCCGAATACAATTTCTATATTAATGCAGTTAGTTAAGCCTATCTAAACACTAACAATGCACTACTATGTATAGCATATAAAATAACCCTAGGGTAGGAATTCTTTAATTTCAGCAAAATTTCCAGTAGAAATTTGACTATATCACCATAGCAGTCGATGTTCAAGGTACCTGGCACTATGCATGTCTAAACCTTGTTCGTAACTACCAACATTAACCACTATGCTCTCGCATTACCCACAACAATCAATTTAGTGTCCTTGCTATAGGACTACATAAACAATATTCAAATAGGTAACTGTTTGCTGCATATATGTTTCCAAATAAAAGACTACTGGAAAATAATCTAAACTCTTTCTTCGATTATAATCTCGCCAATTTTTTATTGGGCGAGGTGAGCAGCAATAGTAGAGTTTAGGGATAACACAGTATTCAAGTTGGTGCCCCTGTTGAAGTTACACGCTAATCGAAAACATATCATGCTCTAGCTTTCAACTCAGCCATCTCTGTGTTCTAAACCGATTTAACTATCAACCAGATGTAATTCCAACACCACCATGGCAAAATAGTGTAGCTATAGTTTGGGAGAAATGAACTTCTTATTTAGAGAAAAATAGCAAGCCACAAATTTCTATTTACCTTTCATATAGTTGGCTTAGTTCTAAAACATATAACATCGACTATTGTCAATGCTAATCAGTTTGCTACAAATTTTTCTAACCATATACAACGATTGCATTTACAGAAATGTATCGTAGGTAAAAGAAAAACAATCATATGAACAGAGTTTGACAGCAAACAATAATTAATAGAGCAGTCAAAATTTCATTATATCAACTATAGTGTCAAGTTAAATTGCAACTAATTTAGATTAACATATAATTGATTCATTGAAACAATATATTCCAGAACTTGGTAATAACGACTCATCTTTATGGAAAGCTACTATATTATCGACCAAGTATCGACGTCTATCTACTCATCTGGCAGAGACCTCTTCCCTTAGCAGTTATCCTAACAATAAAATATTACATTGCAAATTTTGTAAATAATCGTACCCCCGTTAATGATAACATCGTACCAATAACCAATAAGAGGTATTTTTCAACAACTTCCATGGAAAGTGGCTCCTGGCGCCGATTTAATTATTAACATCCCATTAAAACATTTGACTTCTAAATGTCTAGACTTTATATCAGCATTGTTTAACATGTGTCTAGTCATTGGACCCCCCCCCCCCCCCAAAACATTCTGACACTATCATTTTTCAAAAACCTTGCCAAGGATTACAACAATACAAAGCATTTTGGGCTTATAAGTCTCTTGTGCACTCTATTGAAGGTACTCCAACGAATTATCTCCGTAATATTAAATCGAATAATCATCATACTAACACACTTTGTCAATTTAAATTTAGCGTTCGTCATTCATATTGCACTATTCACCAACTTCTGCGACTCACTTAACTTATTACCTGATGTTTCTTGAGAAAACAGTATCTTGAAATAGCTCTCATAGACCTGGTCCAAGCATTTGATAAAGTTTTACGTAAGGCTATCATCTACAAAATGATCGAATATAAATTCAATTATTTTAGGGATATGCCAAGGTTCTGTCTCAGGCCCATCGCTCTTCAGATTATCCGTTTGCGATAGTCCCATATCAAACACTTGCAACACTGCTCTGTGCGTAGATGATACCTCTATAATAATTTTCAACATTACACAACTTAAATACTGCTGAGGCTTTCGCGGTTACTCGAATTATTCTGGTTTAACATAGAATAGCGGCTTAGACCGCGTAGTATTTGTGGTTAAACACCCAGCATTCTTTGGCTTAATGTGTCTTGCACCTTGTGAACTCGAGCACCGATCCATGCGATGGCCATGCTCTTTGGTGGCTCGTGTTCTTTGAGTACCTTGAGAACGAAAATACTTTTTAGTCGTGTTGCTGCTTGTGCACCCATATTAACTAACGTTTCGCAAGACCCTGTAGCTTGCATCATCAGAGTGAAAGTCGCACTAGGAACTGAAGGTCGGTGTGGAGCTATTTATAGTCCTCTACGCCAGCCGCTCGGAGCGACGTAACACTGATTGGTCATTCAAGTGCAGCGTAATCCGTGGGGCGGTTCCTTATGACGCACAGTAGTTGTAGCAGGTATGTATGAATTAGGCTGCAACAAAATCTTCTAAAAATACTGCAGATAACAGTTTCAACAGAAAGTTTAAAACCAAAATAAAATTCTTCAAACTGGAATGGAACTGAATTTAAAGAAAACTATAACAAAGATACAAACAACCGAAATGCATTGTCACAGAAGAAACTTTCATACTACATTATAAACGCATGATATAATGGTATGACCTTTTGAAAGAGCCGAATATTTATTTTTTCTACAAGATCTTTCGCAGATATTCTACAAAATGCAGTAAAACTGCTTTCACACCAGTGCGATAATATTTAAGTTCGAAGATTGAGAAAGCCATGTAAAGATCTTGAGTAACCAACTGAGTTGGACGAGTGTTCAGAATCTTTGGCTTGCTGAAGGATATGACAAGAAACGAAACTCTGTATGCCAAATGGTACTGTAAGTCTTGAAATCTGCATTTGCAGTTCCGGTTTCTCAAAATTTCTCTGTGAAGAGTATTTGGAAATGACTATTTGTTCGCCCTCTATGTTTAACACTTAGCGACACAAGTTCTTCCAACATTTCTTCAGCATCTCTCCTCTAATAATCTTTAAATAAAATTAGCATTTCCCTCCATTTAAAGTTGGAAATCAATAACAATTTCTAAAGAATTTAACTAGCAAACTGACAACAACTAATCTGTAATTTTCTTTCATAAATGTAATGCTCTAGAACATTCCTAAAATGCAGAAATGCAGCTTGTATCCCTAGATTCAGCACTGGAGTGCGAAATTTTTTCTGTACTGAAATCACTTTTCATGCCGAACAAGATGTACTCGCTTTACCCGAATTTGCAACATTTGCTGCCATCTAAATACATAGAAAACTATTAAATTTATTCATGACTAAAGTTTAATGCCATCACAACTTCCTGTACATGATATGAAATTCATCTAACTTCCCCATCAATCAGGTTTAACTTTAATGTAGGCCTACGCCTGTACTACATTTAAAAGAAAATAGGGGCTGGCAGTAATTGCCCTTTGCTTACAGTATCAGTGGATCTAACTAGTGTCACTTCTTATAAATCCCCAGATTGAAACAAGTCCATATGATATAACACTAAAAGAATAACTAAAAAAACCGTTCTAATAAATTTTCTAGCGAAATCAGCAGCACGAGAGCGAACTAATCGCTCAAATGTCCAAAAAAGTGCAAGTTGGGCACAAATAATACGTGTCAACCCTAATTCGAAGACACATCAACCGTGCAGCTGAAGGGTCGCTGTCGTCCTGAAAATAGTGCTTCAGAGCGATTTCCGGCCTGCTTCGCCCTTTTTATGGCCTACTGGGCTGCTAATGAGCATGTATGCGATCACAAGCGCCGGAAGTGAGAAATATCCGGATCCATTAGGGTATAATTGCAAATTAATATGGTAATTGGTTTCAGTAGTACAAAAGCTGATGGACTAGCGTGCGTATCAGAACTTTCAGTTTGTTTATTAATGAGATTTTGAAAATCTATTTTAGTGGTAAATGTTATCTTTGTTGCGTCACGAATAATGAAATCAACCTCTTTCAAAGACCGATAACTGACTAAATATGTCGTTTTTAATTACATCAGGCACAGCCCTAGAAACGACTTTGAACATTCTAGTCAACTCTGAGAAAACAAGATTATATCGCCGACTATATCTCCTTGCAATCTATTAAGTGGTCTAAACGGTTTTTAAAGCACTGCTTAATTTTTACTTGCGCATCTTATCACATTGAAAATATTCACACCACAAAATATCATTATTAATGTAAATTAATGCAAGGGCTCAGTTGAAAGAAAAATATAAAGAAAGCTGGGAGTACTTTTGGCAGTCCAACTATGCAGTAGTAAAGGAAGGCAAATGAGGCGCTTAAAGTATGTAAACAATAGCTTGAAGGCGAAGGAAAACGAAGTCCTGGGAACATGAAGAGGTCGCTATGAAGATAAGTTTGCAGACCACGGGACAACAGAAGAAGAGAAAGACGAGAACAAGCAACTCGAAGAAAAAGCGAAAACTTCTTTGGAAAATATAGCAAAAGAGGAAGTTTTATGGCAGTAAAAAAATTAAAAACGGAAAAGCCCCAAAGTTAGATGATATCAATTAATAAATAAAGGAAGAGATACTTCTCTATTGGCTTAAAAAGCTGTGCAATCAGTGCTGGGAAACAGAAACCATAACCCAAGATTGGAAGAAGAGTATCATTACACCAATCCACAAGGATGAAAAATTACACACTGCTAAAACTAACGAGCGATAGCCTATCTGACCTATTTTAATGCTCGCCCAAAATATACAGCAATAGTCTGGAAATGAAGTTGAATAGAGTTGAAGAAGAACTGGAAGAAGAATAAGCAGCTTACAGAAAAAGTCGACACCACCGCATCTATACATTAACAACAATCATAGAAACGAGGATAGAAGAAGAAAAAAAGCTTCACTTAGTGTTTATAGATTTAAAAGCGGCCTTCAATACAATACCCAGAAAACAAAGAAAAGATAGGAAGACATTCAGATAACAGGTAAGCTAAAGAAAGTAGTCAGAAGCTTAAACAAAAACTTCAGAAGGGTAGCCAGGTTGAATGGACAAAAGTAGTCAGAATTTACAATCAAAAACGGCATAAAACAAGGAGGCAGCTTAAGCCCACTCTTGTCAATCATTGCAATGAACTACACAATTAAGAAATGTAAAAGAAGAACGCCAAAAAACCAGGTTTGGTAATTGGAACATGCAATCTACGTACATACAAAACCTGACCTACGACGAAGATATTCGAATAGTATCAGAAAATACCAACCAGATGCAAAGAGCACTAAATATATGGTATAGCCAAACTAAAAGTCAATATCCACATGTCGAATCACGGTGATGGAGCATATAACATAATCACTCTAGATAACCAGCCAATAGAAGAAATACGAAGCCTTGAATATCTCGGGACAACGCTAGCGAGTGAGGGAAGGATGAACGGGGAAATATATACCAGAGTGAGCAAACTTTAACCTACGGCGCGAAATCATGAACGATGAACAATACACATCAATGCAAACTAACAGCAGCAGAGATAAAGTTTCTCAGGAAAATCACTGGTGAAACCAGACAAGACCGTATAAGGAATGCAAAACAGAGACTAGCTGCAACAAGAACCACTGATAAAAAAAATAGAGAATAAACAAATGAAGTGGTATGGATACCTAATACGGATGAGATAAGACATATTACTGAAACGAGCACTAGAGACAAGAACAGAAGGACGGAGACCAAGCAGAAGACTTAGGAAAACATGAATGGACGAAATAAAAGAGCAAGCAAGGAAAGTGAATAGTCGATAAACGTAGGTACAATAAACGGATCCAGCAAGAGGCGTTCAACGCTTAACGGCACACAGGAATTGATAGAGAGAAGAAAAGAGAGAATCAAATTATCTGAGGTTTACAAGACAGGGTTTTTCTATTATTTGCCATCAACATCTTGTAAACGACCTATTCGGGGTTACGATAATATCGATTGCATCATCATTATCCATTATACGAGGTAATTGACGACATTGCCCGACCAATAACGTTCATATTAATGGCAATGCGTCCTTCTTCGGATTTTATCGTTATTATGCTGTTTAACGTCATTCACCGTGAGATATCTAAAAAGCTTTGAGAAATATTTTAATTTTTATTTATTATTGATGTGTAGTATTTCTTTACCTAAATTTTCATCATCCTCCGTAGTCCGCAATCTTCGGAAGGGCCTAGTTACACCTTTAGTATCGAATGATTTCTTTTTATGCGTCTCTGACTTCAGCCAGTTGTTCTGATTCATGTAGACTCCTGTTAATAAGTTGTTAGCCTAGTATACCCATCTGGTTGGAGATTGCCTATTTTTAATTGTCCAAGCTACTGACTATACATATGATTTATCATATTTAGTAGCATGACGTTCATTTTACTTTCATCCAATATTGATTGGTTTATATAGCGTTCGAGCCATGGAATCCTTAGAAAACGTCTGTATACCCAGAATTCAAGGGCCCCCATTCTCTTTCTGTCTGTTTTGTTCATCATCCACGTTTCTGCTACATATGTGGCAATGGGAAATGTACAAGCATTTACAAGTTTTAGCTTCGTGGCGTTCGTGATGAAGGTATCCTTCCATATTCTCGTCAACTTGGCAGTTGCAGCTATTGCCATCGTGAGTAAACTGTTGACAGTTTTATACCCCTTATATTTGGAGAGTTGTTCTTTGATCTGATCACTATCATTATTGTTTTAGGTCTCTTTAGCTTCAGTTCTTGATCTTAGCTCGCCCTTCATAATTTCCGTCATTTCGTATATCGGCATAGCAAAGGTTGCCTCCGATGAAATGCCCACCTTCAATCATTTGAGACTTCTCGCATGATATATCCACTGTAAATGTTGAACAACGCTGGGAACAATATGCATTGTCTGATTTCGGCGTATATCTTAGAACTGTAGGACTGTGGCTGACCTACTAGTACCTTTGCCACATTGTTCTCATACAGAGTTAGTGTGGTTGTTGCGAAGAGCCCACCTTCTCTATGATTTACCACGGCAAGTTTCATACGACTTGAAGACTTTCTGACTGACAGCTTAAACTGATTTTCTGTATGAGATTTCTAGTGTTAAATATATGCTATCGTGTGCTCTTTCCTGGTATAAAAACTTCTTGTTCCTCCATTATCTGATGCAGTAGAATAGAAGATATGGGATATACATATTTCTACTGTTTCTGTTTGTTGTACGATCCCATCGTATTGGAAGTACTTTATATATTCCCACTTGAATGGCTCACTTTCTTGAGGTTTTTATGTATCCCAATATTATAATTAAATCAGTTATTGTAGGTGGCACCATTTCTATCACTAATTTATTTTTTGGCAGCTGTTTATGTATTCCAGAACGACTAATACAAGAAGAAACTTGTAGTGCAGTAGTTTAAATATTGCAGAAATGCTCCTTTTTAATTTCATTCAGTTTTGTTATTTTTACGTATCTCTCTATCTTAGTTTTATCATTGTTCTTCTAACACTCACTGATTTGTGTACACTTAGTGATTGAAATTTATATTTGGTTATATATTGAGGCTTTTAAGTCATATACCATAATTCTGATGGGGAAATTTCTAGTAGAGATGGGCGCGTGAGTGACTATTCATTCAAGTTCACTCACGCTCACATTCGCTCACATTTAAGGCGTGACCCTTCATTCACGATGTGACCCTCAGCCTTTATTTAAAAATCCAAATTAAGATAGAACAAAATGTTGAAATTTAAAATCAATAACGGCTCCGCAACAGAACTAAAGACTCTAAAATAAAATATATTTTTTTCGTGAAATAATTTACGTGATATGTTGCAATCAGAGTAGTAGATACAAAACGAAATAATGAAAATTGACTACAATAGCTTACAGAAAAGATAAACACTGATTTCTCGGAAAAACATTTTTGCAACCATTTTCAAAGACATTACTTTTAATACCAAAAGTTGTTACTGGAATTAAAGTTACGTTGACCTTACTGATACGAGTACAAGAAGGTATATGTTGCTAGGCAACACTTTTAATTTCGACGTTCAAAAGTACTTTGACGTCCTAGGAATTAAAAGTAAGTTCTAGTAGGTTGCCTATAGACGCAGACACGCGATTAGACACAACATTCACAATACAACACAGGTGCGAAGCTTCGTCGCTGCAGACTGCCACTCAGAAATACAATGACCTCCAGCTCTAGCTCTAGATCTTTCACATGGGCTGGCAGCGGGGGAGCGGGACACCATGCAGTCTTTTATTCGTTACTAAATATTTAACGTGAAATTAACGTGAAATGTGAATCACGCCTTGGAAATTTTCACCCACTTTCACGGCAGGATTTTCAAATATTACTCACGTTCACGACGGGACCCGTCGTGACTCAGCTTGACCCGACTGTTTTCACGTCACCTGCCCATCCCCATGTTTCTAGTGATGAGTTTTCAAGTAAAAATGAAACACTTAATGCCACTTTTTCTGTTACAGCTCTATGATCAAGGGTATACGTAATCAACAACATTTTTCAAGTATGCTAGAAAATATTCCAGATTTGTTTACAACCTAAGTTACTGCAGTTAAAATATCTTTCCTTGTGTAATTGCTATGGAATACCATATGCTGTTTTCTTATTGTAACACATGATATAAAAAGGTAGCTTGATAACATACACAGATTTGAGCTTTCGCTCATTGTCAGTTTATTCTGTAGAAAATTGCCAATTGTGTATCTACACATAAATAATAAATACAATACTACGAATAGCGGCCAAAATTGTGCTTCATCATATGTTGTATCTCCATGCGAACATACTCCAACAAATAAATAATTTTAGTACATAAATTGTGTAATGCATCAAAACTATGTATAAGCCGAGGAACTAAATCAGCTTCCCTATTCCGCTGAGTGAACATTTATTACACAATCTCGCTCCTTCCAACATTAGTTTAAATGTACGCAAGTAACGTATCCATAGCGTATTTACTTCATGGAGTATTAGGAATAAACATGCCGTCGAAAATAATGTCACGTCTAAAACCCTGAAATTTTGCCATTCACGTTATTAAATTAGGAAGCCATTAGCAGAATTGTGCAAAATAACGCTTCACTTTGGATTATTTACATTTCCAAATTAAATTTTTACCCCGAACGATTCCGTTGAGCGCGATACAGTTACTGAAATTTAGATTTCGTGACTGATAAACGCAACAAATTACGTAAAAAGGCCGTATTCAGTTAATTATTATTGCGCATTCACATTTGTAATTAAGCTCTCAGGCATATAATATATTCACCGTTCTCCAAGCCAACTATATTCTTTTTATGAAATTGCTAATTTTTAAAACGAATGGTATTCATTCATAAATACAAATTAGATGATGATCTGCCTGGATTCCTTGAACTACGTACAATTATTCAAAAAATTTCGCTGTAAATATGTTAATTTGGTGGGTTTAATATTTCCCTTTATTGAATAACAGACTGCGGTGTTCACTGAAAAGTGCTTTTCGACGTAACTCTTACACTAACCGTGTTTTCGACAGCAGGCTTTCAGCTCCGTGTCTTTAGTTTCATTTCCACTTCTCTTAGGTACAGAATTCTCTGTATTTAAAGGGCTTAATTAATCTGACTGAGCATAATACTATTAACTATGTGGCTTTCGTTTCAACCGATTTGCCAAATGGTGTTTTCTACGAAACCGAGCTGGAAGAAAGAAACAGTTTCCTTAATTCTTACCTATTTACTAGAATAAAGACAAAAATCACAAGCTAATTTCCATGTAAATAATGATTAAAATAATAAATTACTCTCCACTTGGAAAATGCTATAATATTCTGCTTAAACACAAAACACACGGAAATATGAAATGGCCAACCTATGTTTAACCTCAATTTCCGTAGTTAATAATATCGCGTATTCGACTCGAAAACATGGTTAAAACAGGGGACATTCAAAATTCCTGACACATTAACCTAGCTGCGGAAATTTCCCCTCGGGGGATTAATTTCCCTTGCTTTTATGAATTGATTTGGCCCCCTGTTTGCATCTGGTATAGGAAGACTTGTAATTGGCAGTACTCGAATTAGCTCGCGTGTCTTGACGGGCTTAAACAATGTTGGATTATCTGGCAGGAAAAGGCTCTCAAGGAGATCGTAAGATAAATATTTGCACCGCTTGCAGTTTTATCGAACACCAGCTGCGTGAGCGTTAGATCACTTGTAACAAGGAAAATAGCTGGCCGCATTCTCCAAGCAATTGCAGTGTAAAATAAAATTGTTATTACATATGTACAATAAACAGAACATACGGTGTTTATTTCAAAGGGTTTATTTCAGACCATCTCCCCATTACATGGAATTAACTGTAGGGTTCGGAATGACAATAATGTCTCTATTCAGTTTACCGTTAATTTCAGTTTATTAAACTAACTTTGTGCTGAAATTTCCCGAAGTGTTAAATATGGCTGCAACTTTGAGAAAATACGCCCGCGCAAAACTAGGGTGAATTTTCAGGAAGTATCTAAGAAGTTCATTAATTTCATTGCCACGTAGCAACCACTTCATTTCACCGAATTTCCTTACTTTGTACTATAATTACTTGCTCGGATTACTTTGCAGGGGCAAAGCCATTGTTTGTTTCGAGTTTGTTTCAGGTCCCGATGCAACCTTATAGAAAATATAACTAATATTAATCCCACCTCTCCCTACACGCAGTCCGTTTAATGTAATTATACAGAGTGATTAATGACTTATACTCCAATAATTATACTTGTTATTAACAAAGAGAGAAAAGAGACTCAAAAGTTGTAGATATAATGTAAATATACACAGAAAGACAATTAACCATCTAACGAAACATTGAAAAGGTGCATCAAATTCTCTCCGTATATGAACTAATATTTGATGAAGGAGAAAATTCACAAAAATATTTTGTAGCTACAGACTTCATTACGGGGAAACACCCCAAGAAGACATAAGTGCACGAGTTAGATCAGTGGGAAGGAGAGGGTCTCAAGACTGAAAGAAATGGCTCGCTCGTGATAGTCAAAACAAAAGTGTACACCATTAGAGATACGAAGACAAATCCGTGTTTTATGTATGGCACAGCGGATGTATCTGCCAAGGATGGAATGAATACCCCACAAGGAAAGTCCAGGGTATAACCTACCCTAAATCGTAATTTCTGAAATGCTTATTTAACTTCAAAAATTCACGCGACTAGAGCGTTGCTTCAGTAATGAGCTGCACAATGTTAAATTTGGTAACTATGTTAAGACAGCTGGGAATCAGACTACAGGACAGGAAAACCGAAAGTTAGATCAGACAAAAAACTAAAGTAGCTGACATCACCGAACACATAGCACAACAAAACTGCAAGTGGGCAGGTTAGCTATTCCCAGCACAAGACAATCGATGGACGAGAAAGGTGTCAAAGTGAAGGCCAAGACTAGGCAAAAGGAATCGAGGAAGATCGAAAAGCCGTCGATGAGACGTGTTCAGAAAATTGCAGATATCCAGTGGAATCATAAAACAGCCAACACAAACTAATAGACTAAACTTGAGAAGGTTTATATCCAGAAATGAAGTACCGAAAGCTGATAATGGTGATGATGATGGTGATGATGATGATGTTCGGATAACATACATAAAAATACATTTACCGCCGGTCACCGCTAGAGCTATATACAGTAGTTAACGAGAAGTGACAGGAAATGAAATTCCACGGCACCACAATGAGACGGGAAACAGAATTTCGGTTAGGTAGGTTGTGTCTTGGGAAGCATTACATGCAAGGATGTCGAAATTACTATCAAAGTTTTCTCAAATTAAGCGATAAGTTCAACAAACGCGTACATAACAAAAGCAGTGGCAACGTCAACTTTTAGGCTGATCTAACAACTTAATTAACATGGTAATTGTAAGTGCTGCCGAACTGACAATGTAGAGCAAAATATCTACGCATGCGTGTTATATAGCATAAGAACTTAATATTGACCTACCGAATTACGTCTGTAAATTGGTTACTGTCCGCATGGTAATTTTGGAAAATGGGAGAAAATTTAATGATGTTGCTCTCCCTTAGATTTCAAATAATATGTTCAGTTGTGTGTATTTAATTTCATGTATCAATTATAATGTACTTCAGTGTAATACCAGAAATTTACAAATTTAGAAACCGGAATTTTAAACTCGCCGTTTATGAGGCTTATGCTAATCATCAGTATACTGTGGATGTCAATATTTTCTATCTATGTATTACTAGTTTTATTGTTTATGCTACCAGTACCACTACAATATTTTATGTAATTTTGTGTCAACTTGTAATTGGGTTATTACCTATTGGTTAACCATGTAATATTATTGTAAACGAATAAATAAGTAACGCTTCATCTGTCAAGAAATACACAAAGGAACTTGTTTAGAACATTTGGAGAGTAGAAACAATTCTGAACTAATCTTTTGATACACGTGTCTTAATTATAGTAAAGTACATCCAATTGTTCGAATTTTGGATATCTAGAAAATTAAGTAGGTCTTTAACTGAGACTACTCCCTTTCTTTTATTTCAGTCTTCGTCAACTTCTTTTGTTCTAAGATTCTAATCTATCGCACTTCCGTTTGTCAACCAATAATAAGCAAACTTTAATGGGGACAAACAGCGGCTGCAAGAGTGGATAATAGTACTACAGACGAAAAACAGACGAACTGGATAGGGTATTGTTGTGAACGGTATGGTGAACAACAATATACGATACGCGGATAATACGCTATGCTTGGCATATACATCTGAAGGCCTACGGATACTTCTAGACGTCGTTCTAGAAAATAGAAGATTGTACGGCCTCAACTTGAACGTCACCAGAACCAGCATGATCATGTGTAGAGATACAAACCCAATGTGCAATGGAGAGTCTAAAGTTTTTGTCCTAGAGAGAGTGCAAGAGTTAATATATTTCGAGTGCACCTTAAATGAGAGATGGAACTACTAAGCTAAATAAGCGCAGGATTTCAAGAGCTTGTGAAGCCTACCACGCATGAGACCTGAGATCCCTAGCAAAATTCCGCAAAGAAGAAAAAATACTTTATAATTAAATAATTTGAGTCAGTAGTAGGAAACTACTTCTTTACATTTATTCCGTGTTGCTGTCAATAATACAGGCGGATAAGGCACCTAAAGAAGAAAAACAATCGGCTTCTGTGCATTGCGTCTCGCAAATTATTACGGGGTAACTAAACATTAAAACATCCGAATTAGGCCTCACATTAGTACAACGGTCTGTTGCAAGTGAAAGCAACCACAAAATAACGCAATCTTCTAACAATGATCAATCCTCTCAAATCAGGAAACGAAGATCAACATATTATTTGCGTGAGGTGGTGCATTGGCAGGTCCTAAAAATAAGGAACTTACCTTTAAGTATCTCCTAAAATACAAGCTAATACAGACCTTTGCTTTATCTTAAATTATCCTCTGCAGGTTATTTTACAGAAATTATAAAGAAAGTACACCGATAAATTATTGAAGCTGTTATAACGGACACACAAAAATATATTGTAAGTGTTGTTCATTTATTAGAGCCCTAAGTGACGTCACTGTATACAGTCCAGCTTAAAAAGCCATTATTGTACCAAGAAGGGTCTGTTTAATATTCAGCATTTGGTTGCCCTAAAAAGGCTTATTAATTTAACTATATTTTTGAGTAATAACGCAAGTTTTACTAAGTATTAACTTTTAACCACAAAATATTTCTTATACATTTTAACACAAGATTCAATAAATATTTTCGTTTAACTTAAAAGTCCTTTTCACAATATACAAAATCAGTCTTGCTGGCAACCGACTGGAATACTATCTAATTAAGCACTAATATTACATGTAAAAGAAGTACGATTGTGACTTGGTTGACAATCTGCAATTCCACCCGTTTGTCAATTTGACAGGAAAAGTAACCGTTGCCTGTTTCATTGGACTGCCAAGCACCTGGATATGAGAATTTTTATTGCAGGAGCGTCCAGCGGCGCAGGCTTAAAGCAGAGAAGAGCCCAGAAAGACGCTATTCACCAACGCTTCACACAAATTTGGAGGGGAATTGGAGACGAGATTAGTTTAGGACCACTTAGTGAAACCTGAGGTTCTTGGTCGATTTAATTGTGTTTCATTGTTACATTGTTGAATATTAAATATTCTCTTGACTATTACTGTTTTTATTTTTTGTTATTCGCATTACTACCCTTTTTTAAGCCTGCTGGTGTTTTTTTGAGATTTAGATTGAGGTAAGAAGCTTACAAGGTAGGTGTTGATTTGTTTTACTAGCTTTACTTGAATTTATTTTGTAACCCTAAGAATCACTGCCTCGCCCTTACACCACGCTATTATTCTACCGAGAGTTCATAAGCTAGCCCAGGCCGTGTTCACCCTTCGTTTAAGGGAACGGTATAATGGAAACTCAGATACGGGGAAGACTACGAATCCTAGTTATTGGCAATACGATGAGGAAGCAAAGATGGTTCGGCACTAAACGATTTCGGTACAAAGCTCCATTTAAACGATAAAGAGCCACTCGTAAAACTAGCTAATCTTTGCATCGGAACGCCAAGCGAACCCAACGATGCTTCTGTATTCTTTCAACATTAAAACCGTTCTTCAAGGGCCGGAGAAGTGGCGCGTAAACGACACTCCTTCTTCAGATGTTAACCTCAGACTAGCGATAATTTAAGTCGCTTGCTCTAAAGCGGGCGCACCCCCTCCCCCCTTCACGTAAGCGTGAAGTCAAAGAGGACAGGAAATTTAAAATAATATCGCAAACGATTATTTTTAATTCAGATACTGTTTGTCTTATGTCTACGATTTCAATTTTACTTCTTATCCAGATATTTTTCTTCTTGTCCTTGGGTAAAGCATTTGTCTTTCCATCTCTCTTTAAGTTTTCATCAAGTTTCCCATACTCTTTTATGCTAGTGTCCACGTTTGTGCCGGGTAATACCCATTGGTCAAAGACTTTAGTTTTTGGAAGTTCTTTAAGTACAAGAGGTTAATTAATTATCCATAACCGGAGCCAACGAATCTTAATTACGACAAGTGTATCCAGGTATCGCCGAGAATTCGTAATCTAAAGTAGTACACTATTCTGAAAGAAAACTCATAAATCCAGGTAGCAGTAACAATGGACAAGACAATGTACTAGTATCACAGTATAATAATGGTGAAGTTAACAGCATACAGTACAAGGTACAGGTGACTATTTGCTAAATATAAGTCAAAAGTAAGGTGCATTTCAAAACATATAAACTCGACTTGCTGGTAAATTATCATATACAACACTTTCAAAACATACAAATATAAACTACATTAAATACTATTAACAACAATTTAAACATGCAACAGAGACTAAATTAGGCTCCGAGGATGAAAATCATTAAATGCTGAAACTCATACCAAACTCGTACCCTAAGGGGTACCCATGGAGTTTCAAGCAGGAACTGCAGCAAAACAAACGAGGTACTCAAGGCACCGGATTACTGTCCACAGTATTCAATTGGCTTTAACGTACGGAAAACAAATCATGCCTCGAATGATCACGTAGGGCCGGCATAGAACATCGGAGGTTAAGTCCAATAGCACACAGAAAGCTGGATTTGGAATGTGCATTCACTGCCGCAACAGGATCAAGGTCATTGGCCTTATGTAGAACTTCAAAACCTCCCATTAACAACGAAGGGTGTTAAATGGGGCTCCAAGCTTGCGGCACAAGGAATGCTCAAAATAGAATCAAGATGATTTCAAGTACGGTACGATAGAAGCTGCAATCGACTTACCCCAAATTAATTTGGGCCACGTGCAAATTGATCCAAAACCGTGTGCAACCAAAATCCGCAAAAATTTCCGAGAATGGAAACTGTCAGGAACTGCCAGAGCTGCATAAACCGCTAACATCAGCTAGGGCAAATTTCATCAAAACACACCAACATGCCCGCAGAAAGTCTAGGCAATCCAAAGGAAGCTAACTGCATGCCACTATAACACAAAAGAAAAAGAAAGCGGAACCAAGACCATTATCGTTTCAACGCACCGATAAAACAAAATCCAAATAGAAGGGATGCGCTAAGTTCAAATTATGCGCCACAGACCCCGGAATTAAATAGACCGTGCTCAAAACCTGCAAAGTCATAAAGACTCACTCTGACCGTAACAACTGGTTGTCCTTTAGATCACACTTAGACTGTAACCACAATTCTAAACCCAACTGCACATTCAGTCGCGTCGTGAAAAGTTAGGCCCTTATCTCAGCATCTGTTGACTACCACCCATCTCTCTTTAGCATACTACTAAAGGAAAAGTACTGAAAAGAATCCCAGAAACGATGATCTAGCGACTGCTGAAAAATATGGCCGAGATAATATTTTGGTTCACGAATAATGTCTTCCAAGTTTTACGTCTTAAATTTTATACTTGTTTGTTGGAGTATGGGGTGTCCAGAAGATCCTTCGATGAAACCAGAATTCAAACACTTGGTGTTTGTTTGTAGTTCTGGACTTTATTGTCAAGGGAGCGAGTGGAGAATATAATAAATAAAATCTGAGGATTCTTGTCTCTTGTATCTTCACTTAGGATTTTAATGCCTTCGGATCTGTCACTTAGTTTCAACGAATATTTACCCCAAATACATATTGACTGACATCACACATTCTTGTCGAACCACTCTCTTGATAAGAATTTTATTGGTGGTTACATTTTTTACTTTAAGAATTGCAGTTTGGTTTATGTAAACATTTTCGAGGATATCATAGCTGTCTAAATCGTATTGAAAATTATATTGTAGCCGATAGAATGTCTTCTTGAAATAAATGAAATTCACGGAGATGTCATCTTCGAACGCATAGATAATTTTATACGGTGATTCGCATGCATAATAATGCCTCACGTGCCCTAATTCGCCACTTTGGTTTTCAGCAAATGTGTGTTTGTTGTTCTACAGAATACGTGTTTTTAAATCTATTATTGTTGTGGATCACTGTAAATATACTTAGATAGTTAACACTATGCCAAACGACATGGTTTGGAAACGATAATCGGCAACCGCCGACCCTCAAGGTCTCAGGTCAAATTATTACATGCAGTGTACAGCCCGAATTTTTACTTTTATTGTAAATAGCTTGATGTACTTTCGAAACGTTAAAGAAAAGGGATTGCCTCCCTCTTAAAGTATGTCAGGGAAGATAGACGGTCGGCCTTACCTTTTGGCGAAAGTTATATTTGATGTTTTGCCGGCTGGTAACTATCGGCCTAGTTGGGCTAGCTCGCCGCGAGGGTCGCAGGGTTCCAGCTATGCTGAAAAAGTATAAAAAAAAATAGGGCGCCAGGTCCACGACTCAAGTTCTAATCCTTATGCCGGACCGTACATAAGGTCAGGACAATTTCCAGCAGCACAAAGGAAACAATCAAATCAACCACCAAAGAAAATATCACAGCTTTATTAATAAAGAGTTTGGTGCGTACTATAGTGCAATGCTAACGTAAACTAAATACAAATATCACAGCAGGCAATATGTTTACCAACATCAAAGAACACACAGTATGCGACATGCAATAATAAATGTATATACAAATTCAAATATAAGTATTGGGCAAATAGTAGCCCACGAGCAGCAATGACTATGAACTAACACATTAAAACATTGTGCGGTTACAACGGAGCGTAGCGAGTATTAAGTTTAAAAAGAAAATAAATTGATCAAGCGCGAGTCGCGGAGCGAGTTTAAAATTTTGCGTATACCGGCTCAGAGCAATACAAGACCACCTCGGCTAACGTTTTAACCCCGAAGGTTAGCCCTAAATGACGCTATATCTATATTCAAAATTTTCTAAAGGGCGGAATCAGCGTGCGCTTGCGTGGCCACACATGAACGACGGTGTCCATATTAAAAATGCATTAAGTGTACTTATGTATATTTATATGCTAAAGAAAGCAAAGGCTTGGATTTGCCCCTTACTCGGTTAACGGAGATCTACAATAACCACAACGCTCCCGAAGTCGGCTTACGAGACACGCTACTGAAGTGTGCCTAACTTCGCGTCGAAGGTTTGACATGAAAATATTAACTATTGTTTTGGTGATGAAGACAGCGAAACTTTAAGGCGTCCGAACTGTGTTATGCAAGCGGGTGAGTAAAAGCGACGTCCAGAAAGGACACAAGTGAAGCTCAAAGTTATACTCGATAAATCTTTCAGATAACGCAGAGGTCAATAAGGCTAGGAGACCCGAAGGCACAAACGGAGCAATACACAGGTAAACCTTACGACCTTAATTTAGCAAGTAGCAGAGGGTATCCGCATATCATTGCGCGGCGGCCCTAACGTTTAATTACACAAATTCTAAATATTACTAATCTAACGATGCACGAAACCTATCACCTAAATCACATGCCCGAAGTGCTAACGGCATGAAACAGTATGATTCAATTATAAAGTACAACAGGCGCAATGCATATTATCTACAATAACGTCTTGCCTGCAGGAAAGTTTACCAGAACCTAATCTCTCCGTTTGCTCCCCTGGGGTTGGACGTAGCTAGAGAGAAGCAACGATGGCGGCTGCAGCTGCGGGGTGCAGTGCCAGCTATGGAGGTTGCAAGATGACTTGCAGGTGAGTGTAAAGCAGTTGCTCAAACTTCAGCGTGGCCCACGAGAGTTGAAAAATTCGCAGGCGATGCGACTATCTTAGGGGCCCAGTGCATCGAACTGGATTCGAGCAGGGTGCAGTCGAACGGGGTAGGTCTACTCCAGACAGGAAGGATTTCCAGCAGATGGGGAGTGTTTTAACTCCCGCCAGGAATTTTTGGCTCCAGCTGGGGGTCGAGCCGAGAGGAGCGCGCTAAAGTAGGCGTCCAGGAGATCCGCCAAAAGCGAAGGGATGCAAGTAAGTAGCTATCTAATAATCATTACGAACATCCACGATAACGCAGAAATGCTTCCAGATCCCTCAAACAATCTATTCGAAGAGGCGAGCCCTACCAAAGGGCTATGAAGCACTTAGCTGCAGAGGAACACCTACTAGCACGACCGTTTAGCTTGAAAAGAAAGCCGAAAAATTCAAAAACCCAGCCCACAGGTCAACTGATAACCAAAAATTTGGGCCAGGAGAAGCCAAAAAACCAGTCAGGCAAGTCTGACTGCAGGAGAAGATAACATTGCTCTAGCAACAAATGGAATAGTTAAAAACAATTTGTATCACCGGTTGCCTAGCGGCCATACCCAAATATTTGTAGAAATATAGCAAGAATAAACCTAATTTGCAAAATATGAGTAATTAAACGAGGGATTGCTTACGAAACTGCATGATAATTTTAAGAGAGTAATTAAAAATAAGATATAGCTAATTATACCTAGTTTAAAGTTTGCAAAAATTGACAAAAGCCAACCATAAATATTCAAGTTCAGAATTCAGCTAGCAGAAGTTCAATACTACGGGGGGCACTCCAAAAGTATCGTAACAAGTAATAAAATATACATATTGCAATCTTATTGTAGATCTTCGTCTATTTGCTTGTGTTCTACATTCTTAAGCTTTAAAAATGAGATAGTACTGGCACGTAATTTACAAATCACACTATATATATGATACGCAGTCACTTAATTTAATTCCAATCAATTTTCAAATAAATACTCGGTGGAGAAAGCCATTCTAGAGACTGTTGGGATTCATCAGCTAGGTAAGAGCTAAAATTAACGATTACTTTTTTCATAATAATTACAACCAGTGTCTGTTTGTAAAATTATTACGAGGATTTTAGAATTGTCTATTCTAAGTCATGGAAATTCAAATCAGAATTTACTTAAAGTTTTATTTCATAATAGCAAAACAATTCACACGATTTTGTTTCAAGGAATACGAACTAATACCAGAGCTGGGCAGTAATTAACAACTTTGTAATTAAATCACTAATTAAAATCTTTCTGTGGATTTGTTTTGGAATAGATTTACTTTTCAAAATACAGTAATTGTAATTGGCAGTTGCTTTTTTTGTTAAAAAGTACTTGGCAATTACTTTTTGATCAAATCGCAATAGAGCATTTCTGGAGCAATGTAAGTATACTTTACAGTTTCCTATGAATAGTCGAATAACAGCTAGTTTTGTTCACGAGCAAAGAGGTATTTGGTGCAGTCGCACATGTTTGTAGATGGGTATGCATGTGTTGTGTCTTGTGTAGTGTAGGCTGTGCAGGATGTAGCACTGTAGCCCGTTTATAATTATTCTGTAAGAAGCGAAAATGTGTCTGTAGTACGCATTAGACAATATTGATCAATAATACTTACATTTTTTAATGTACTTGTTTAAACCAATGTACTAGCACAGGGATATTAAATACTACTAATTACAAGTATACGTCAACAATCTGTAGTGAACGTAATTGAAAAAGTAATTTATGTTGTGTGTACTAAGTAACTTATAATTCAATTACTTTATTGAGCGGCAAGTGGTAATTAGTAATTAATTACTTTTTAAAGTAATTTACCGAGCTCTGACTAATGTATACATAATTCAGATACTTTAGTAACAGTTATTTGGAAATGACAAACTATAATTAAATTTGAAGAAAAAACAACTAGTTGTTAACAATTGTATTTAAATAAAAGTAGAACTGTGCTCCAAAATTGGTAATTAAAGTTAATATCGTCATAAGCGATTTCGACACAATATGTAAAAGTAGTTTAATTTCTAAGACTATTTTATTATAAATATGGCAACAATATAACTATTTATCAGCGGCGGTTTCCGAATATGATTAAATAGGAAGACTACTCTGAGAAACTCATGGATGTGTAGCATTAAACTATACAATTTTAATGTAACATGGCTTAATCCTTTAAATTTAATAATTATTATTAATGCATAAAATATTAAAATGCATTTTATACTTTATTATTTTTTTAATGTTTTACACTCATAGATTCTACACGTGCAATGTTTCATAAGTAGTATAAAATAATGATACTGTTCTGCTCAAATTTATATCTGAAGTAAAAAAGTATTCAATGAAGCGAAGCCCCCTAAAGACATTATGTAATAGTAATTTACGATACAAGTGCGTAGAGCTACTCTTTAGGTACGAGTGGGGTAGAGTTAAAACGCGAGTGAGCGAGCGTTTTAAGCCCCAAGAGTGACTAAAGATGCTTTACGCATGTGTATCGTACAATATTTTATTTACGATAGAATCTAAAAAATACGGTAAATATAAAAAATATTTTACATGTAAAGTAGAATTACTAACAACCGGTCCTAATTTTGAGTGTTTTAAAAATTTTAAAACACGTTGCTACTAACCACGTGGAGTGGTAAGTGTGATTTCCCCAGAATCTCACAACGACTACTTTGTGCATGTAGCCGACGATTTATTATCAAATATTCCCCCATCAAAGTACTCACACAGTGTTTATCTAAAGAAATTACCGATAAACAATGAACAATCACTCTTCTTATTTGCTGTTGAGGAATCCGAGGTAGAAGATATTATAAAGGCATTAAAAAAGTCAAAATCATTAGACCTATATAATCAATCGGTTTGTATGTACTTACAAAGAAAATGTTTTATGTTTATCTGCCCCGATAGCTCATATTGCAAACATCATATTAAAGACGGGCATATTTCCTAATAAATTGAAACAAGCCAAAATTATACCTTTATATAAATCGGATGAAATTGATGATAGATCAAATTATAGACCCATTGCACTTCTCCCCATTTTGGCCAAAATTATAGAAACAATTATTGCAGTTCGAATTCTAAATTTCTTTGAAACCAACCATATTTTTACGGACAGACAGTTTGGATTCAGAAAAGGAAGGGACACGTCGGGAGCCGTGCTGAATCTCATTAATTATATATCAGAATCATTGGAAAGCAAAAAATCTTTCATTGCACTATTTCTTGATTTAAGCAAGGCGTTCGACTGTGTCTCAAAAAGCATTTTACTCGATAAACTGGAGTATTACGGTTGCCGGGGAGTAACTCTAAAACTAATGTCATTCTACTTATCTGACAGATCTCAATGTGTATTTTGCAAACGTCAGTATAGCCAGATGTCTTCAATTCAACATGGTGTCCCACAAGGAAGTGTATTAGGACCGTTATTATTTTTAATCTATGTTAACGATGTGCCTAATGCCATCCCAGTTTTCACGACTTTATTTGCAGACGATACGACCTTTGCAAACCAGGTAGAAGATGAAACTCTAGTCAATCAGTTACAAATCAACATTCTCAACCAAGCCTCAGATTGGTTCCAGGCAAATAAGCTTTGTTTAAACCAAAATAAAACTACCACTTTACTATTTTCAAATAAACAAAATATCTGTGAAACCGTCAAATTTTTAGGCCTTACCTTGGATAACAAACTACGATTAACTTGGCAAGCACATGTTGACAATATTTCAATTAAGTTATCAAGAACAATTTATGTAATTAGACAAATAAAAAATCGAGTAAACTTAGATGCTGCCATTACTGCATACCACGCATTATTTCATAGTGTAATGACGTACGGTCTAATAAACTGGGGTACCTCTACACATATTAAAAAAAAATTATTGTACAAAAAAGAGCCTTGAGAGTGTTGGCGGGAGCGAGTCAGTTAGACAGTTGTAAACCATTGTTTAAAAAATATAACATATTAACGCTACCGTCAGTAATACTATATTGTAATCTATTACACATAAAAGAACATTATGGCGATTATACAAACAACGGCGATTGATGTTTGTTTAACGTCGATACAAGTTTTTAAAAATGTACTTTATTGAAAAACTTAAATTACCGACGGAGTCGTAACAATACAAGTTTTAATTATGACATGCAGCTACGAACTAAAACTAAATACAGAAGCTGCCTTGCAGGTAATCTCTGCATAGGAAATACATCAGCACATGATAAGATAATACAATGCGGCTCCGGCAAGGAGATAAACTTTATCTACTAGGAGTCGGCGTTTAATACTACATAACTCTTCCGCGCAAAGAATCTTAAATATAGGGAAACTATATTTAAGTTTAAGTTTTGCATTGTAGCAAAGATGAACTAATTACTTTATTTTCTAAACTTGAGTTTTCATTTTGTTTTTCAAAATAGGTTCTTAGTTTCGTTTTCAAAGAGTCACGTTTACAATATACATATACTATGCTACTTATAATACTAATACAGATTAAACATATTATAATAAATGAGCCTAAATGTAAGCTCGGCATAATTGCGGTGTCGCTTTGGAGTAGTTTTTCTTTTTGTTGAGTGAGGTTAGTTGACTTTTGACTAATTCTTGCGTATTAACAGGTGTCAAATCAATTTTTGAAATATTGACTACTTGAGAATCAAAAATCTGTAATTTACTGATACTTGGTAAATTTAAATCTATTTCTTTAGTTGAAGAGGACTTCATAGCGAACAGTAATTCGTCATGGTTTATTAGAACGGAGCAATCAGGCGTTAAATGTATTAATCTTGTTCCTATAATTTCCATTTTCTTTATTATCTGATTACATTGTGTATCTAGAACAATTTTAGTCGGTGAACTAATTAGGCACGTTGCTGTATCGATTTTCAGGGTTTTTACTGAGGTCAACTCAAAGGTATATGGTTGACATGTTTGATTTTCAAGAAAAGACAGAAGTTGCGTTTCGCATAGCTTGGAATTCGGAATGCTGAAATGATTATCGTGAGCACAAAAATAATAATTTAGTGACGTCTGTTGACAATGATTGATTTCAACAGGAATGCTGAAATTTGTGTTATACAGTAATGTGTTATAAGAAGGTATAATCATACGAAATTTATTATTTTCAATTTGAACAGGAAAGGGAATTAGCTTTATTAATTGGTATTCGAAGAAGGGTTTAACCAATGGGATTTCGAAAATGAATACAAAAATGTTATTCTTTTGGTAAACTTTTGTAGTTATAATGGATTCGTATAAGTGGATGTTTTCATGAGTTCCTTGATATGGAAGGGCTAAGCTCTTTATCTTATGGTCTTGAAGTTGATTTAAATGTTTAGTTATGTTGTTAAGTGATTGGATAAGTTCGTTATTATCTATAAGGGAAATGTGCAATTGTTGCCTTTGAGCAAAAGTTAGAGCTGTTTCTAGTTTTATCCAAAAATTAATAAACAATTGAAGCGATTGTATGGATTGATTGATTATCGAATAAGTTGACGTTTCAGCTATTACTTGTTCTATTTTCACATTGTTGAGAAGAATTTTATTTAGATTATCATTTAATAGTTTTTGATTTTCAGAGAGGGTCTTTACTGATGATAAAGTGCTGTTTAAAATCTGTGCTTGTTCTAATAATGAATTTTTCTGGATTTCAGAATCGTGTGCTAATTTGGATACCATTTTTTCATAATGTTGTCCGTCTTCTGCGTTTAAATTGCCTGTGACAAATTTTATCGCGGTACCTAGTCCATCTATTAATCCTCGTTTTTGCCTAGTTTGAGTTTCAGGAAATAATTGGTCTAATAATTGATCAGCTTTATTTAAATATTGTTTAAGAATTAACAACTGATTATTATGGTTAATTAGGATATCTTTTAATTCTACAAAGCGTATGTGTCCTAAGGGGTAATTTCTGTTTTCTAGAAGTGAAATTGATTTTAAGAGATTTTCTCTAAGAATTTGGTAGTCATTTAACATGGGTGTATAGTTAAGAATTTTAATCAAAGTCCATTCAGATTCTTTGAGTAGTGCTTTACCTTTTTGTAAGGGGTATAATCCAGGGTTGTCAGTTAAAGTCTTCATTGTTATGTCGCTTGTGCACTCGTTCCAGGTGAGGAAGAGGAGGATGACCGAAATTGTCCTGGAAATGGCATCAATTCATTTGCATGTCTTTTGAGGATGGCATTCGTGGGAATATTTCTTAGGTCATAAGTATCATATTCGTAAACTTTGTCAATTATATAAGGTCCTGTAAATTTGGGTTCTTTTTTATTTCTATTGTTAGTTTTAATGTATACTTGGTCTCCTAATTTAAATGTTTTTGTTTTTCGGGGTTGATTAATTTTTTCGTTCCGTGTTTCTTTGGTGACTATTTGTTTATTCTGTATGTTGTCATATAAATGTTTCATTTTTTCTTTGTGATTATTTACATAGTCTTCAATAAAAGTTTTTTCGTAATCTAAGTCAAAAGGATTTTGTCCGTCTGTGTGACCAAATAGTATTTCAAATGGGGTTAATTTTAAATTTGAATGTATCGAATGGTTATAGGCCATGACACAATAAGGAATTTTTCTCTGCTCTGGCATTTCTCCTAAAAGCCTGTAATGTTCGATAAGCGTTGAATGGAAACGTTCTATAAGGGAATTCGATTGGTGGTGGTGCGGTGTTGTAACGTGAAACTGAATTTTATGTAATTGTAAAAAATGCATAAATGGTTGGTTGTTAAATTCATTATCGGCAATTAAAACATTGGGGGCAGTATAAGTAGTAATGTAGTAAAAGAGTATATCGGTTACGTCGATCATGTTGCTAGATCGCAATTGATAGGCTTGGACAAGTTTCGAGAAGGCGTCTATAAGTGTCAAATATTTTATTCCTTTAATCTGGAATATGTCCATATGTACGGTATGAAAAGGACGATTAAAAGTTGGGGTTAAATGTAACGGTTGCTTAATGGGGTTCCTATTATATTTTTGGGTACTACAATTTTGACAATTATTAATGAAATTCTTTATGTCTGTATTTATTCCTTTCCAGTAATATTTACGTTGTAAATGTTCTATAGTTTCTAAAATTCCTCTATGATTCGTTTTTCCACAATGATAATTTGCAATTTGTTGCTGTCGCTCGTCTAGATTTGTGATGTATCTGACTTGAGTCATACATCGGTGGAATTTAGGTGTATTTTCGTTTGTGATTGATTTTACATATTCTGAAAATTCTTGGTATAAAGAGTCGTTGGGGAAATGACAATAATAATGAACTTTAGGTTCGCAGTGTTCTATTAGCAATTCGCTAAATTTTAATCGTTTATTATTGGGGTTTACAAAAACTGAATAATGTACATTACCATCGAATTTAGTGACTTGAATATTTCTGGGCAAATTAGCTTCGATAAATTCAATTTGTTTGCCAAAATGCTGAAGAGGTTTTTCACTGATATCGATCGCGGGGGTTGAGCTTTCTTGAGTGTGAACTGTGTCCACTAATGAATTTTCTCTATCGTTTATAGGCGTTGTGACAACAGGTATTTCAAAAAGGTCGTCGATGTTAGGGGTTTCTGAACGGTTAGGTATCATACTACAATTTGGTTCTTCCAAAATAGGTGTATCGAGTCTACTGGGGTTATCTATAATTCTGTCAATATCGTCTAGAATTTCTTCAGTGACTGATAAGGGGTGAATTTGGATTCGGGATAAGGCATCTGCCACTTTATTAGTTTTTCCAGGTACATATTTTACATCAAAATTAAATTCTTCTAGTCTCAAAGCCCATCTCGTTAATTTCGAGTTTGGTTCCTTGAGATTACGTAGCCAAACTAATGGTCTATGATCTGTAAAAAGGGTAAATTTGGTGCCAAATAAGTAAGGTCTAAATTGTTTTGTTGCCCATACTATAGCTAATAATTCTCTCTCTATAGTACTATACTTTTGTTCTGTGTCATTGAGTGTTCGTGAAGCGTAACTTACTGGTTTTCCTTCTTGTGAGAGAACTGCGCCAAGTGCATATTTTGAGGCATCTGTGGTCAGTTCAAAAGGCTTCGTAAAGTCTGGGTATTTTAAAATCGGCTCGTTAGCTAAAAGATTTTTGCAATGTTCAAAGGAGTCTATAAAATCTTGTGTGTGAATAATTTTGTTTTCCTTTTTTAAACAATGAGTTAGAAATTTAGTTATTTTCGCGAAATCTTTGATAAATTTTCTGTAGTAGCCAAAAAGTCCTAGGAATGATTTTATCTCAGTTCTGGTACTAGGTAAAGGGAAATTTTTTATTGCTTTGATTTTTAAAGGGTCTGGTTTAACACCTTCAGGGGTTATAATGTGTCCTAAATATTTTATTGATTTGTGGAGAAATTCTGATTTGTCTAATTGGATTTTGATATTTGTTTTTCTACACTTTTTAAATACGTTTTCTAGCCGGGTGATATGTTCTTGTAATGAATTTGAAAAAATGACTATGTCATCTAGATAAACTAAACACTGGTTAGGGGTTAGTCCTGTTAATGCAGTGTTTATTGCTCTTTGAAAACTGGCGGGGGAATTCTTTAAACCGAAAGGAAGGCGTTTAAATTGCCAATGGCCTTCTTCAGTTGAGAAGGCTGTTTTTTCTCTATCTTTTTCTTCTAATCCAATTTGGTGAAAACCGGAAGCTAAATCAAGGGTTGTGAAATAGTTAGCTCTGCCTAAATTGTCTAATACAGTCTCTATTCTCGGTAAAAAAAATTTGTCGTCAATAGTTTGTTCATTAAGGCGTCTGTAATCGATGACGATGCGCCATTTTTGTTTTCCCGAGGCATCTAATTTTTTTGGAACGATCCAAATGGGGAAATTGTACGGTGATTCACTTGGTTCTATTATGTCTTCCTTTATCATTTTGTCGATTTGTCTTTTGACTTCTTGACGGTGTATGTGGGGATACCGATATATTTTCGTGAAAATTGGTGTGTCGGTTTTTGTTCTAATATGGTGCTTAGGTAAATTCATTGACGATAAAGGAATATCAGGAGAGTAAAATATTTCTTTATATTTTAGACAAAGATTTGTTAGTAACGTTCGTTCTTCATCATTTAAATGATCTAGTCTTAAATTTGATTTTAAATTTTGAAAAAGTATTTGTTTTAAATTGGTTATTGATTCGTTATGATTATTGATTTGGATGTTGTCTTTAGCAGGGGTGTATTCTTCTAAAATAAGAGGTTGAGAAATAATTAGGGTTTGAGGTTTATCAGATGTATTTATCAGGCTAGTTCGAAACCAATTATTTTTTAATGCTACAATAGCTGAAGGCATAGAAATATGTTCAGTAAAATGTATCTTTGGAGCTAGTTTATTGCCATCTTTTCCTACGGCAGGTAATACGACAATTTGTTCTGTACGGGGAGGTACTTCAATAATTTTTAGGCTAGTTTTAGACGGTTTAATTTTTGAAAAATTACATTGATTGCGTTTTTGTTCCTCAATTTTTAATTTTTGCCGATTGTAGAAAAAGGGTATTGTTGTTTTATCGGTTCGTATGTGCATCCATTTATAGTCTATATTTGCTGGTAGGTTAGCTAATAAATCCGTTCCTATTAATCCTACGTATTCTGTGTGAAAATTAAACGTAACATAAATGTGTTCCTTCTTCAGAAAATAAATTTTGGATAGGCACATTTGCAACTAAATTGTGATGGGTAGTTCCATGGGAGGTGGTGATTTCGAAAGGGTGTTCATATATTAATTCCGGGAAATGTTTATATGCAAATTCAGGTGAAAGAATTGTGCGTGAACTTCCTGTGTCAATTAGTAACTTGTCATTTGTTTTTGGAATAACAATGTAGCGTAAATTCGATTTTGGGTTGATTTAAAAAGATTCGACCGAGGCTTTTAGCGAAAATTTACGGCATTTTCGGGTTCCTCGTATTCTGAATTTGGTTCTGGTTCTTGGAAGAAGTCAGGGGTTTGGTCTAATTCTTCTTGATGTGATTCAGTATCTTGACTGTAATATTCATAATTTGTTTCAACGTTTTCAGTTTCTACCTGAAAGTATCCGGTTTCGGAAAAATCAGTGTTAAATAATTCAATTGTGCGTTAGTTCGCAATAAGGATAGTACGTTCACCCGTACTGGATTGTGCGTTAGTTTGCAAAATAACAGTCCAGCCCAACAATAGTACGTTCACTCGTAGAAGTGCAACAGCCCGGTAAGATAACAAAGAAATCATTTTGCAGCAGTGCAAATATGCACACAGCAGCATAATGGATAACTTCATGCCAATACAACGACCTCCAACACCAGCTGAGGCTTTATTAGCACAGCAAAATCTGAATCTCCTTCAGGAGAATCAATTAAAAACTCAAAATGAGATTAATCTTTGGAATGCATGGTAACAAGCAGTCAGTGCTAATAACACGCTCCAAGAAAACATTAACCAGCTAATGCTAAGGGTACAAAGCCTAGAAAAACAGCGGTGGAACCCAAAGCAGAGCAGGTAACTGAGGAAAAAGTCGAATATCACACCGACGAAGAAGAATTAGCCAGAGAAACAAATTGGATAGTTCAGAAATCAAAAAACAAAAAACGGAAAGCAACTGCGTCCCCAGAGACCTCTCCACAGCAGCAACCAGAAATTTCTAAACAATCAGACAATAAGTCGAAAGAGAAAAAAATACAATTACCGCCACCAGTAAATGTGGTGAACGTAACAGAATATGCAACTGTGCATGAAATATTGCAAGTAGCAAAAGTCTCATATAAAGTAACTGCTATGAATAATAACGTATTCAAGATCAATGTGCCAGACGAAAACCAATACCGAGGCCTGATCGCTACCTTAAAGAAACATAGTATTGAATATTATACTTATGAAGACAAACAAAACCGACACATAAAAGTAATGGCCAGGGGAATACACCCAACGTGTTCAATAAACTTGATCACAGAAGACCTAAAAAAAAAAGGATTTAAAATTGGTAGTGTTACTAACATAATTAAAAAAGAGAAAAAAGACAACAAAATTATCAAAAAGCCACTGCCGCTACATATGTTAGCTTTTGAAAAATCTGAAGATATCAAAGAGATTCACAAAATTAGTATGATTGCAGGATTGAGGGTAAAAATTGAACCTCTACGTAAGAAAACAACCCTTATTCCGCAATGTAAAAAATGTCAAGCGTACGGACACACTCAATCCTTCTGCTACAAAGAAGCGAGATGTGTCAAGTGTGCAGGACGGCACCACACTAAAGAGTGCAAGCCAGCCAGACTTGACAAAGCCAAGTGCGCAAACTGTGGTGAAGCTCACCCGGCAAACTATCGCGGGTGTGTGGTCGCTAAGGAACTCCAAAAACGTAGGGAAAAAACCCTACAAGAAAACAAACGAAACAACCTAAAAACAACTAATGCCCAAGAAACGGCATCTACAAAAAAAACACAGCAGAATTTTCCAACCTTATCTAAGGCTAGTTCGGCTGTGCAAAATAGCTTAGCAAGTGCCAGCTATGCACAAATGGCAAAAGGTAAAACTCAACAAGGCAAGAAGGAAGAAGTCAACCTGGATTCAATTAATAAAACATTGCAAGCAATTCTAGGTAAACTCGAAAAACAAGAAGATTCCATAAAATCGATCTTAACTAGAGTGACAAAACTTGAAAATAGCAACAGGGCCGCGCCCACAACTAGGAAATAAAAATGGCTACGACAATTAGAATAGCAGCCTGGAATGCAAATGGGCTTCTCCAGCACGCCCATGAATTAGAACTATTCCTCTGGGATCAAAAAATAGACATCTGTCTAATTTCTGAAACCCATTTTACTAAGGAAAGCTTCCTAAATATAAAAATCCTCACAAAGTCCAAGTATTATACAGTTGCTGCAATATACTGCCCACCAAGGTACACACTAGGAAAAGATGACTACATACGGCTTTTCCAAACGCTAGGAGATCACTTCCTATTAGGAGGAGACTTCAATGCCAAACATACTCACTGGGGATCCAGACTTGTCACTACTAAAGGAAAACAGCTATATGAAGCGATCAAGCAAGCTAAATGCGTATGTCATTCTACTGGAAAACCAACCTACTGGCCGTCAGATAGCAACAAATTACCAGATCTGATCGACTTCTTCATACTGAAAAGCGTATCTTCCAACTACATTGGTATTGAAGATAACTATGACCTGTCATCAGACCATTCCCCCATTATCCTGACGCTAAGCGAAACAATCATCAATAAATCATCTTCACCATCACTAACAAACAAGTGGACTGACTGGGATGGATTTAGAGCAGAAGCAGAAGAGCGTATTAAACTAAACGTTCCACTAAGAACAATTGAGCAGCTAGACGAAGAAGCAGAGCGATTTGTAATCGACCTGCAGCAAGCCGCATGGAGCAATACCCCTGATCCAAAAAGAAAAACAATTGGCGTGAACTACCCTCGGGAGATCAGAGAGCTTGTCTCAGTGAAACGAAAAGCACGGAAGAAATGGCAACAAACCAGGGCACCGGCAGACAAACAACTGCTAAACCGGTTAAGCCAACAACTCAAAGAAGAGATCCGCTCTGTTAAAAATGAAACGTTCACTGAATTCCTAAAGGAACTAACAGACGATAAAGATACCGAATACTCCCTCTGGAAAGCCACAAGGAAATTAAAGCGGCCTTATAATCATAATCCACCCATTCGTAAAAATGATGGCGGATGGGCAAGAAAAGACGAAGAAAAAGCAGAAATATTTGCTGAACACCTAGCGAATACTTTCCAACCACATCCAGCTGACGACAATGAAAACCTACCAGAGATAAACAACAGGGAGGACAGGGACATACTGCCAGTAACTCCAAAAGAAATTTACAATGAGATACAAAAGAATCTCAGTGCCAAAAAAGCCCCCGGCTATGATTTAATAAGTGGACAACTGCTCAAGGAACTACCAAAAAAGGGCATAATGAAGCTTACGCATCTGTTTAATGCAGCGTTACGACTACAATACGTACCTACGCAGTGGAAAGTTGCTGAAGTTATTATGATCCCCAAACCAGGGAAGCCACCCAATGAGAAAGCATCCTACCGCCCGATTTCACTACTACCAACCATATCCAAACTGTTCGAAAAACTGCTCCTGAAACGCCTCAAGCCAATTATTGAGGAAAATCAGCTCATTCCAACTCACCAGTTTGGCTTTCGGAACAAACATTCGACCATTGACCAAGTGCATCGAATCACCGATGTAATTGAAAGAACCCTAGAAGAAAAAGAAATATGCGCAGCAATATTTCTAGACGTGGCCCAAGCTTTTGATAAAGTATGGCACGAGGGCCTCGAATACAAAATAACTAAAAGCCTGCCTAGGCAGATGAGCCACATTCTGAGATCATACATCTCTGACCGCCAGTTCAGGGTGAGATATGGCGAAGAATACTCTGAACTAAAAGCTATAGCCGCAGGTGTACCGCAAGGAAGCGTCCTTGGGCCAGTTTTATACTTGCTTTACACTAGTGACATTACCATGAGCGATGGAGTGACGACAGCCACATTTGCTGACGACACTGCATTACTAGCCACAAGCAGCGAAATAGAAGTAGCTACTAATAAACTACAAACAGCCGTCAACAACGTCACCAGGTGGACCAAGAAGTGGCGAATTAAATTAAATGAGGCGAAGTCTACCCATATAAACTTCACCAATAAAAGAATTGATTACTTGCCTGTAGTGATCAATCAGCAAATAATTCCTCACGCTAACACAGCTAAATACCTGGGCATGACACTAGATGCCAAGCTCAGGTGGAAAAAACATATAAAGAAAAAACGCGAAGAACTTTGCATTAGATTCAGAAAAATGTGGTGGCTAATCGGAAGACATTCTGAGCTGTCACTACATAATAAGTTATTGTTGTACAAACAAATACTAAAACCAGTCTGGACTTACGGTGTGCAGCTGTGGGGATGCACAAAGAAATCTAATGTAAAAATCATTCAAACTTTTCAAAACAAAGTACTGCGCAGCATTGTCAACGCTCCATGGTACATCAGAAATGAAGACATCCACAAGGACCTAAAAGTGCCTATGGTCAGTGAGGAGATTAAACGGTTTGCGAAAAAACATGAATCAAGATTACATGAACACGTAAATATCGAAGTGCTACAATTACTCGACAACAGTGGACTTACCCGTAGATTGAAAAGGCAAAAACCTTTCGAACTAGTGTAAGTTAAGTTAAGTGAATCAAGGGCAATTAAAACATGTGAAAGAAGTGTTTTAAAACATATGTGGAGTGCGCCAATGGGAGTACATCCATCAACCGCTCAGACTTACCTAGATTTAAGATCTAAGACTTTGGACTTTAGATTTAAGTAAGAAATTATTAAAATTAAATTGCTAGATAGTATTTACTAGTTGCAATGTATACGCCAAGTGCTTGTTAATAATTAAAAAAAAAAATTCTTGGGCATGGAAATTTCGCGGTTGATTAGATTGTTGTATGTAATTAGTTGGTCGGAAGTTTGAATTGAAATTTTGATTTAATGGTCGTGGTGGTTGTGTTCTTTTGAATTGTTGCGATGCAGGACGTTTTTGTATCGTACTTGTCTGCATGGGTTCTGGCTTAAATGTTGGTACGTAATTTCGTTTTGGGGCGAAAACATCTGTTGGAGGTTTTTGGAATTGTCTATTAGGAGTTTGACTTTGATTTCCGTAATTAAATGCTACACCTGCATTTTGTTTAAACTGTGGTTGCCTTGAATTGGCAAAATGGTTTTGTTGGTTATAGTTTGGATGTGTTAAAGTATGCGTTAACGGTTGCGTGTTGAATGGTTTTTGATAATTTTGGAAAGTAGGTGGTCTTTGCAATGAAAATTTTGGTTGCGAGAAATTATTCGGGGGGTTATTTTTGCTTAAACCTTGAAAATAACGAATGTCTAATTCCTCTTTAACAATTGTAATTGCCTGTTCTAACGATTGAGGTGCTCTGCCTCTTGTAAAGCTACCGAGGGGTTCCAATAAACCACTTGTAAATACTTTTAACGCTAAGTCCTTTGATGCTGTTAGTTTATAATCTTTAATAGCTTGGGCTTCGTTTCCCAGTGAAATTTTTGAGTTTAAAATTGCTAAAGGCGATCTGACTTTATTAAAGAAATCGATTGGTGATTCTCTAGTACTTTGTTTGAGTCTAGTCATGTCAATTTGTAAATTTAATTCAGACCTTTGATCTCCAAAATTGCTAATTAAAGTTGATTTTAAATCTGCCCATGAAATGAAAGTGTATCCTGTTACAATTTCTAACGCTGCACCTTTTAGGCGGTTTCTAGCAGCAGATAACAATAGTTTATTTATATATGCGTTTGGATCTTGAGCTTGCCAAAATTGTACAAAGATGTCTTCGACAGCGCGAATGTATTCACTTAGTTCGGATGGATTTCCGGAAAATGTAGGTATTTCATTTAAGATACTCATATGAAATCCAGGTGGGTACGCATTAAATATTTGCGGTTGCGGTTGTTCCAGCTGTTCTGCAGGCACTTGATTTTGTTCGTTTGCCATCGTTAAACGTGGAGGTCTTAAAATAACGCGATTTACTAAAGTTGATTGTTCAAATATGTTCACTTGTTCGGATTCACTTTCTGACGAAGTGTCCGTATCAATCATTAATTATTTATTTTTACGTTAGTAGGGCCTTAAAATTAACCTAATCAGGGTACCTACGCATAAGTGCAAAGTCGGTTGGCTGAATTATTAAGCACACCTAACGTGTACGCCAGTACCTCATCTCGTTTTGCACTTACCCAATCTTAGAACTAATTGCTTAAAGCTAATAATGTTAGTAAATATTATTGCAATTATTAATCCACTTCACTTATAGTAGTATGTAAAATTTTACGCTTACGCTTTCATAGCTGCGTTGTTTAAGGGTCGATCCCAATGATCAGGCATTCACAATGAATGGGGGTGACTGGAATTGGTGGTGCCTCGACTTTGGACGATGCTTGTTCCTTCCGCTCGGCGGTACCAACTTCAGTTGCGGGGCTTCGGCATTTGATTGTTGAAATGCTTCGGACCAGCGGGGTTGGGTAGCAGGTTTCTTTTGGAAATTAAGATATTCGCTCTTAATTTGCCAAAAATCCACAAGACTGCGCCATTGATGTTTGTTTAACGTCGATACAAGTTTTTAAAAATGTACTTTATTGAAAAACTTAAATTACCGACGGAGTCGTAACAATACAAGTTTTAATTATGACATGCAGCTACGAACTAAAACTAAATACAGAAGCTGCCTTGCAGGTAATCTCTGCATAGGAAATACATCAGCACATGATAAGATAATACAATGCGGCTCCGGCAAGGAGATAAACTTTATCTACTAGGAGTCGGCGTTTAATACTACATAACTGGCGATGCCCATGGTTACGACACCCGCAGTCGAGGCGATATACAGGTTTCGCAGCAGAGACTAACGTCCACTAAACGAAATAATTTCGGAATAGGATTATTTAATTCGCTTCCTAGTACTCTCAAAAATGCGACAACAAAACTCTTCAAAGTTAAGCTTAAAAAACATCTTCTGGCCAATGTCGACTATCAACTTTCCGATTTCAGATTTGTTGAAAATTGTTTTATTGACTTTAGTATTTTTGCTGTTACTGTATTTTTCTGTAGTTGACTATTTCTGTAAATGCATTGTATTTTTTTTATTTTTATATTTTTATATTTAAACTGGAATTGTGACATATCTAAGCACCACGGTGTATATTATGATGAATAAAAATACAATACAATACAATACAATACGTGTCTAATGAAATTTTTTAAGCACCTTGCTATTAACGACGTAAACTAATGAAAACATGTTATTAAACAGTCGTTTTACAAACTTAAGACTGCCAACTAAAAGGCAATTTTACACACTGTCGTAGATAAACATTTTTAATATACATGTATTTATGTCCATCGGTGTTGTTATAGATTATTAACGTAATTAATTTTAGTATCGTTAAGAGCTTCATAACCGCACTAAATGCGGTAATAGATATTACCGCATTCAGAGCTGTAATGAATAGATATTATCGCATTTAGTGCGGTAATGGATATTATCCGACCCTTTTTATATGAAAATAATAATACAAGTGCGTAAAGCTACTCTTTAGACACGTGTGGGGTAGAGTTAAAACGAGAGTGAGCGAGCATTTTAAGCCCCGCGAGTGACTACAGATGCTTTACGCATGTGTATCGTACAATATTTTATCTACGACAGTGTGTAAAATTGCCTTTTAGTTGGCAGTTTTAAGTTTGTAAAATGACTGTTTAATAACATGTTTTCATTAGTTTACGCCGTCAGTAGTAACGTGTTTAAAAGATTTCATTAGGCCCGTTGTCAGTAGCAACGTGTTTTAAAATTTTTAAAACACGCAAAATTACGACCGATTGCTGGTAATCCTAATTTACATTTAATTTTTTTTTTCATATTTACTGTGTTTTCTAGATTCTATCGTAGATAAAATATTGTACGATACACATGCGCAAAGCGTGTTTAGTCACTCGCTGGGCTTAACGCTCGCTCACTCGTGTTTTAACTCTACCGCACTCGTGTCTAAAGAGTAGCTTTACGCACTTGTATCGTAAATTACTATTATCTACGATAGAATGTAGAAAACACGGTAAATATAAAAAAAATTCAATGTTAATTAGGATTACCAGCAACCGGTCGTAATTTTGCGTGTTTAAAAAATTTTAAAACACGTTGCTACTGACAACGGGCCTAATGAAATCTTTTAAACACGTTACTACTGACGGCGTAAACTAATGAAAACATGTTATTAAACAGTCATTTTACAAACTTAAAACTGCCAACTAAAAGGCAATTTTACACACTGTCGTAGATAAAATACATTACCGTACTCTTTTTGACAAAACCAAGAATAAATTTAATCAGAATTTATTGATGAAGATAAAATATTGAGCAATAGGGGGTTTGCTTAAGGCACTTAACGAAATTCGTTTCGTTAAGATGCTCATAACCAAACTTCTTTAATATCTATAAAAGTCTTATGTCCAAAGTATGAGCTGATTGTTATTAACAATATAGTTACTCAACATAAGAGCGATCGTAAGTATATCTGAATCAATCCCTCCAAAACGCTGAAACAATTTGACTTTCGCCCTATTGTAAACATGAATAAAGGGATCAATGGTTTAAAAAGTAAATTTGAAAGTTTTGTCAGCGATTTCGATATCATGAAAAGTAAATAATTCAGATACAGTATACATTATATTATATAAATGTTAGAAAATCAAAACTTATCGACCAAACCACTATGTGTTTACTGTTAGTTGGACTTTATAAAAAAGGTAAGTAATAATTTCACTTTTATTAAACTCGTTGCACCTACTTTCAGATTTTCTTAATATGCAGTGTGTTACCAATTGGACATGCCATTAATAAAATCTCGGAAACTAAAAAAGTTGGAGGCTCGGTTAAGTAGGACAAATGTTGCCTAAATATAGAAATATAAATTATACAGATTGTTAAATTCGGTACCGGCTACCACGCTAACACTTATGGTATTTGATAAACCCCTAATAAGGGACCTCTTCCTCAATTTCTACGGGCAAAGCTAGTCACTCAGTTTACGAGTAAAGAGGGCTCACAGAACCACTTTGTGGTTCAAAATAAATTAATAGCCTAACGTAAGAGCAAAGAAGAAGAAAAAGTTGAATTCGCTATAGTTTTGCTATTATTAAAGTTGTCTAGACAAAAAGCATATAGCAACAATTTGTAGTAATTTTTGTGTGCGATTAGTATTTATATTTTGTTTGGCTTCTGAGATGCACAGAAAAGTAATTTTTTATGGAAATTATAGTAGGTTTTGTAACCATTTGAGTGCTTTTTCTCTTTACAATTACATACAGGATGTAACGGCTAAGGTGTGTCAAGCGAATACCTCAATTACTTGAGAAGATAGGAAAAACACTACTATTATCAAAGTTCCTCGGGCTAATGAGTACTAGTTATCAGTCTGTTAGTTTTACTTCCAGTTCTACAGAAAATTATATCAAGTTTTCTTTTTCAAATGGGATGATACGTTTTGATGTAGCTCGTCTTATAGAGATTTTTTTCTCTATTCAACTATATTAAATTATTAGATCTTTACATAATGCTATTTTTCGAAAAAACGTTAAAAACCGTTATTAAGAGACGACTGCGGAATTTCAGTTCCACTGTTAATTAGCAGTGTGAAACAATTGCTGTTTGAAATGTTATAATTTGCTATTAAAAACTTATTAATTTAAAAACAGTAACAAAAGCGGAATCGTACTTTGTACTTTGCAGGCTTGCTGGCTACATACTAACTAAATTTACATCGTCCACGGAATGTTTCGAGCATTTTTTCTACCATACGATATTCCCCAATTTGATAATTATATTGCCACCGAGTAACAAATTCGTCAAACACTCAGCCATCTTTTTTCGATGAGAAGCATACATTGCTAATTGAAAATAGCATCACAAAAAGGAGAATAATTAAAGGAGAAACAATTACACCGTTGGTCTCGCGATGAGAAAATATCTCACAGACATTGCAGGAAGTCGACTCTAACTCACTTAAAGACAAAGTAAGGTGGATGGGGAACAAACCTTCTCGTAACAATTAGAGGGGATCCAAAAACTTGGATAGGTGGATCATCATATAAAACTGAAGAGAAGTGAAGCAGTGCGAGGAAGCGCAATAGTTTTGTGAGAGAAAATCTCATATAGCGCGACTAATGCCGGGTTAAAATTAATATCTATCGGTTGTTTTTTGTACGTTTCTCTGAACTGTTCTACTCATCTGTTTCGGGTTTCACTTTCCGCTTTAATTAAATTCCCACTTTTATCGCGTATATGAGGTGTAGTAACTCTTTTTCTACCTGACAATTTACTTTTGACTGGCTGAATTTTCCACCTTTTTCAAAATTTCCTTGTGGTGGATTCGTCGGTCTTTTCTGGCATTTTTTTTAACTTGTTGGTTTTAGTAGAGCTTTTCTAATATATCTTTCTGCTTCTTCGTTGTTTCTCTGAACAACCTTTGTTTTTTATTTCTTCTTTCATTGATCATAACCGGTGTTTATTTGGTCATCCAATTTTATATCGTTGTGTTTTTTATTCCAAATATTTCTACAGCAGTTTCTTTAAAAACTTCTGTGTACTGCACCCACAACAGCCTTACTTCATCGCGGTTGTCTTTGGTTACCTCATACCTTAGGTTATATATTTATTTTCTGGAGTACTTCCAAGTTTCTTTGGTTGTTATTGACATTCCTAATTATTTGGTGATTGTTCACCCGTTGATCTTCCTTTATTTTTTCCAAATTTCCTTTCGTTATTATTCCACCATCTTATTGTCTTTATTAGCTATTTGCAAAAGATCTGTGCTATCACTCAATTGTTCTAATGCTAATAGCTCTTCATTCACATGCAGTTATTGTATATGACAGATGCCCGACAGTCAATCTTTCTAGTGTTTTTCATATGCTCAATTGATACCTTGAGTTGTTCTTGAACCTGTTTCGGGTACTCTTCCGAAATCCAATTAAAATTGGTCTAGTAGTTCAGTCAAAAAGGGCGAATAGAGGAAAGTTATGGTGGAGTTTTGATATTTGGTTCCTTTTTTTGGGTCGCTGTACTCGAATATCAGGTTTCCCAACACGAATTTTGACCGGTAACACGTTTTTAAGCAGAAACCGTGTAAAACGGTTTAAAATGTTTTCCAAAATAACTCGACAACTACCCATTATTCGTGATAGTGGGTGTAACTGTAAGAACGGCACTCTACTTATACTCCCCCACTCTCTCTTAGATCTGATATATGTAATTTTCATGCAACGGGGTTGCCTGCTAATAAATACGGTGCGCAAGCAATATGAAGAAGTAAACTGTGGTGTGTTTTAAGAATACATGAGAGAAAATATTGACTAACGCATGGTATCAGCAAACATGTAAATCTGAGCAAGACAAGAGGCTTCGAGTTGTTGAAACAGCAGGAAAAATTATTTGCGAAGATATCAGAGCACAAGTGCACAATACAAAAACGTACCCTCCACCAGACCTTTTCCTGGAAGAACAGTTGTTTTTAATGGGTAGTCTGATGGCGTAGAAGGTAGTACAGAAAGTGCAGAGCGTATGAAATGATCAAGAAAACTTGCTCCAGCTGACATACTGTTTGACGGCACAATGATGCGAACGACGTCCAAAGAATATGTCTTTGCTAACCCGAAAAATAAAGGTCGGTTAATATCAATGCTCACTACGTAGTTCTCATCAGCAAGACTGACTTGCAAGCAAGCAAAGGAAGTAGCTGGCACCCTGATAGTGAACCCAACGTTGTCTTTGGCTCCAACAAATGAGATCCTAATTGTAATTGGTGAGGATGTAGACCTCTGCAAGCATGAAAATGTGATCTTTTTGAAACCTGGGAAGGACAAAGTTTCTCCAGCTACATTCTCCCCGATTGATGCTGTAAGTGAAACAATAATTGCTGATAACATTCTTTTCTTACACACAATGAGTGGTTGCGATATAAGGTCAGCATTGTTCAATCAAGGGAAACTGACCAAGAACCCTAATCTTGCTGACACTATCAAAGTATTCAAAAACTCCAACGCTACTCAAGTGATGGGTGCTGATGCTGGTGAACGTTTTCTGGTTTCACTATACGGATATAGTGTGAAGAACGTGCTTTCACTCAACCACCTGAAATATGTTTGCTACATCAAATCTGCTTTCAAGCACAAGGCAAACATTGCTGCACTACCACCATCTTCAGCTGCAGCACGGCAACAATCATTAAGAGTCTACTATCATGTCCAGGAATGACTAGCTGTCGAAAAATCCAGAAGAGTGGGCATGGAAAGGAATGGAAGCCTTGCACCTGTAACAGCCTTGTTACCACCTGTTCCCTCAGATTTATTGAAGCTTGTTTCGTGCAAATACACAAAAAACTGCCAAAAAACTTATGGCTGCAAGAAGACAGGGCTTAAGTGGTCTAACTTGTGCCTGAACTTCGAGAACAGTTGCCACAATTTGCCAGTCGTTTTTGAAGAAGATCTGGAAGACCGGATGGAACTGGAAAACGAGCTGGAGCTGGATTTCCCAGCCACTGAACCTGGAGACCCACTGGAAGAGGACGAGGACATTCCACAAGGTATCAAATAATAGTTATCATTAACAAACAATATAGTACAAACAATATTTTGTAAAAAGGGTTTTGTCCGTGTATAACAATTAAAAATAATTATATAAATATAATATGCAATATTAGTAGTAATAACAACACCCACCAATTCCATTTGTCCCTTTCTATGTTGTAGATGTCGATGAACACCCGGTCCCCTTAAAGAAAAGGACTAGTCAGTGAAGATAAGGTCGTACTGCTTCCAAAATGTGCTTTCTCCTTTTATTTACTATTTCATTTTGTTTACTTTGTTACGGTTTATTTGCGCCGCCGTTCAATTCAGCATTCTATGGTATTTAGTCGCAATGTAGCGCGTCCGTTTTCGCGCATTCTGTGGTCGCGCGTTCTGCGTCGATCTGATTAGGAATTGATTCGAGAGCTTTCTTTCCGCTCACGTCTGTCAACCGACTTGATGGTTTAGCATTGTGAAGAGCTTTGATGGGGTGTTATTAAGACTGATGTTAGTGTCGTTAGTTGGTGATATGTAAGCCTTCATGTTTCTGGTGTTTTGGAGCCCCAAGCTCACGTTTTATGATGATATGGTCTTTCACAATTGGCGGATTTGGTATACGACCACGTGTAGCCACATATGGCTTGGAGCTCGTCCAGGGTGAGTATTCTAAGCGTCTAGATTCCCTTTTAGTTCTGTATGTTATCTTGGACCTCTGTTTCCCCTTCGCAGCAAGTAGTGCCCGGCATTTCGTGTTATTCGATCGCTAAAGTCACGCATTTTGTGCGAAGAAGCCGATCTCAAGCAGGCGCTGCAGATGGTCGTTGTCGTTCCCATGGCCGCTGCTTTAAGCGATTGCAGGCGGCGTATAGCCGGACCTTTCAGGGCCGCTTCCCTCTTGATGCAGACGCTTAATTAGAGCACAAGATAGGACCTGATACGGGGGCTATTGCTCCTGGTCACATTTCTGTCCTTGACGCCGCGATGCGAATCGCACTAAGCCACCAGCTTAAACATCTGATGTTAGCGCCGCCTGCTTAGTAAACCGATTGATTTCGGCAATATTAGTGTTGCGAAAATATTGTGATAAACTGTGAGTATTACGTTCGTGTATTTTGCTAATTGTATTGCCTCTGTGTAGTTTGCTTTGGATAATAATTTATGATGCTGAATCTTTGGAAATATTATGATCTATGTAATTATCTGTATCATGACCTTTTACTGAAATGATACTGTGATATATAAACTATGCCTTTATTTGTTACTGCGACCTGTATTTGAGTTGAACTTCTCTTTCAGATTTATTGTGCTACTTGAGTTTACGTATTCTCGTTTGGATGTCTGGATACACTTGCTTATTTGTTAAAAATACCGTTGGAGCCCGTTTTGCATAATTTAAAGAGCTGTACACACCGTCTTCGTAACTGAGCTGGTCGGCAGGCAATTGTATCCAAGCAGCTACGTTAGGCTTTGAATTTTGAGAGATTAGCCAACGGTAAAACCTTTTCATGATAACAACTTGTATTAAGTTTTACTACACGATTCTTTTTTATTAATTAGCTTTGCCTTTTCAATTACAATGTACAATGATTCAATATATTTATTAGCAGGCAACCCCAATGTATGTGAATGACCTGTAGGAGAGCCATGGGAGAGTGGGGGAAGATAAGTGGAGTGCCATTCTCACAGTTACATCCACTAGCATTATTTGCCGCTTCGTTCGACGCATGCTTTTAGCGGAACCGTTAATCGGTCAAAAAAACTTAAAGATATAAAGTGTAGGAAATTTAATCATCTTTCATTTCATATATAAATATTCATTTTATATATGCTTTTTCATTTACGAATACTGGATAGCTTTCGAGTTACTTTGAACTAAACTGGGTTAATTCCTGTTTTTTGCTTTTAATACCTAATTTCGCGACGCTCTCAAGGCTGGACCGTTGATCGGAGAAAAACATCCTAAATACATAAAATGTAGAAATTTGTATCCTCTTTCATTTCATATAGAATCAATATTTGCGAAAACTTTTTATTAAATTTAATAGTTGTTTCATTTATATATTGTTTGTCTTAAATATTGTTTATTTATACTTATAGTTTATAGTATTTCTATTAATAATAATCCGTTTCTATGTAATCTCGATGTGCTCATATATAAATGGATAGTTTTCGAGATATTTTAGAAAAACTTTAAAAACCCGTTTTTATACAGTTTTTGTTTGAAAAACGTATTTCCGGTCAAAATTTGTGTTGGCTAACCTGATATTTACGTACAGCGACCCAGAAAAACATATAGGAACCAAATACCAAAACTCCACTAAAACTTTCTCCTATTTTCTACCATTTCACTGGACTATAGGTTTTGGTCGATTCTGATCTTGTTTGCTAAGACGTCAATTTTTTTGTACGCCATTCTCCATGCAGACCTGCATTCCTATATTTCTCAGTATAACTCTGACATTTTCGTTTAGCTTTAAGTTGGGTTCATTGTCTGATTCTTCAATTTCTTAAATAATTACTTTCTTTCTTCGTTATTCTTTTTTTAGTATTTCATTTCATTTCTCTTGTTCAATCAATTTAGTTTTGAGTTGTAGGCCTCACTTGCCTTTTTTATTTCCATCCACACTTTTGAAGGTTTGCGATTTTAATTTCATTTCTTTCTGATCTTTTGTCCATCTTATATATTTTATCACCAAATTGTTTAATTAATCCCTTCATTTTGCAAGTTCTACCTTTTGTTGCCTGAGACACTCTTTTCTTAAATTATTTTATGTGTTTATTTGGGTTGTATTATGTACCGTTTAGTCGCTCCTCAGATAACATTTCCATAAATATCGGTGTTAGCTCGACCTTGCACTTTTCTGGTCGAACAACTCGCTTAATTTATAGCTTCGCTTTTTGTTTCAGATCATTCTATTTTCGTTTTATCCTTATTATTTCGTTATTTACTGCGCTTTTAGCTTTATTTCTGTACACCTTTAAAGCTAATATATTTGCACTTAAACTTCGCTGCATTAAACATACCACTTCTATCTATTTTTTTTTGTTAAATATTTTTGTGGTCTAGCATTCTAGTGTTCATTTCTTATTTTTGGTGAGGAAGTACTGTTTTTGTTGCCCATAATTAAAACCATCACAAAAAGTTGGTGCACATTTAAACTATTCCCGAAAACAACAGGCCAGTTTTGAAATACAACGGTACTTGCTAGGACTGCTAGGACTACTAGGACCGCTATAGAAAATTATTTTGTATTTTATAACTATAGAAATAACAATGACACACATTATTTAGGCAGACAGTGTTTTTGTAGTATTCAACTGTATTTTTCATTTTATTAGTTTATAACTCAAAAAATGTTGTACGAGACTCGATCATTAAGTGCCTTATTGGAACAGCTTCAAAAAAATAGAAAAACTCCGCTCTTCCACCTTGTATTTCAAACTTTTACTCAGCCTGTTCTAAGGCACTAACCGATTCTATTCCGATGTTCCTATTACTCTTACTATACCTATTCCCTTCTCGTTCCTATCTGAACAACGATCTTCATTCTCCCTATATCTATTTGAATATTTGTTTTATTCGGACTCATTCTTATTTATCTATGAGTTTTCAGTAGTTTGGAGCTCAAATTTAAGCACGCTGATCGAGTCTACTACTCGTGCACGCCGCTCTTTCGTTTCGTTAGCAAATTGCACTGTTATCTACCAGCGTACTTCACCGAACTACCCGCGTCAAATACGCTAATTGGTGCCATCAACACAATATGCTGAACACACTAGCTGCTTTTTGTCTTTTCCCGATTTTCACACTAAAATTTTGTCGTCAAATACGAGCAAACGCTGAAATACAAACCGCGTACACAGTGACCTTACCGCACTTCAATTTTTTGTACTACAAGACTTTAATTATCAATTATAACAGTCAATCTATTGTGTAACAATTTATATTCCCCGCCATTTAGGGGTCCGTCAAAAACGATCACCTGATCACCTAGAATTCCTCACCACACATGAAAATTCTAACTGAAGTTTAATTTATCGAAAACTGTCAAAATTTTTTGACATTTTTATTCTGTTTTCAATGGGTCGCGTTTTGAAACGTAAAAGTACGTCCGGGGACGCTTCAATTAATTTATTGAACAAAATGAATCAACATATTTATCAATTTAGAATTTCAACTAGAACAGTTAGTTTTACAAATATTATTATACTATAGTTAATTTATTAATTACTTTGTTATAATATGTAAATTAAGGGTTTCAATGTCAAAATTACATAAATTTTATAATTATTCATAAACTGCCAATTAAATTCATGTTGACAGTTCCGTAATTTTTCTTTCTATTTTTTTCGATACTAATGTTGTTGCCGAAAAAGACGTATCTCGAATTCGAAGTACTTTTTCGTTCTCAAATGTAATTCTCTCTCAGATAGAAAAGCAAAAAGTACTATTCTCGGATTAATTTGAGATTTTATTCACATGTGTCGGTTGAATATTACTTTGCTTGTAAATGAGCTTTCATCAAACCATATTATTTTAGTACAATATTTAAAATAATTGCGTGTTTGACTTACAAAACACCTGCAATATTGAATTCGTCTTTCAAAGTCTCTTTAGACGAAACTTTTGCACAAAGTGCTTTTTCAAAATAGTATCTGCTCCATTTATTCCTTCCTGAACTGAACACAAAAAATATGTAAAGGGCTTTACTCAGAACTTCCCTCGCAAGTGGATGTTGTGACACGAAACAATTTTAAAAGTCAGAGAGAAATAAGATAAAAGTAAAAGTAACTTAACATTTCTAATAATACTGAAAAATAAAAGGAAACCCTTGGTAACGCAAATTATAACAATTTCCAAATAAAAAAAGCATTACCGGCCGGCGGTGTGACTCGAACTTCAGATCCTGCGAATGCCATTTCAACGCTTAGCGTTAGACCTACCGTTTGTCGTACGCGGTCATGCAGAAACAACGCACTTATTCGTTACCCCTTTTTGTATCTTACAACATTTATCCTGCATCTGTTGTGTTCCATTTTCGTCAAGGATAAAACCTGAGCTATGTGCAAATTACTACTTTTATCTATGTTTCGGTTAAAGCAAAAATAAACAAAATTTTATTTTTTAAGGTGCTCACCCTATATGTGTAGGCAACAAAATATGCTTTTTTTTCGTCAAGGGCAAAAACCTGTGGTAATGCAAAATATTACTTTCATTTAAGTAATAGTTCATGAGTTATAGAAAAAACAGGAAGAATTTTTTTTTAAGTTGCTCACGCTGTATATGCTTTACCGAAATTTTGTCGGTTTTATTACAGGAATGCATATAATTGGCAGGACTGACAACTATTTTTGGAGTTTTGCCGACAACAGGCATATAGACAGACAGACAAACGAAATTAAGAAAACCTGTTTTACGTTATCTAGAGACCCCGAAACGTGAAGATCTAAAGAAATTTCGGAAGATGATTTTTTAGCGATTATAATCGTAAAACTACAACAAAGGTAAATCAAAGGCAGTTTACGACATTGTAACAGTTGATGAGCCATGGATTTACGCATTTGAACATGAACCGAAACAACAATGAGCTCAATCAAGTCAGGCCATGACACTGGTTCTGATGGTAAATTTTTTGGTAGGGCATTTCAAGGCACTCTAAGTTTTAAAAACTTTCAAATATATTTGACACTGATAAACTATTTTGACAAAACAGTTCACATCAGTTGCAAAAATGCCTTTGGCGTGTGGCGTACCAAGCTGTTATTCAGATTAACTAATCTTCATCAATTATTCCATATATTAGAGTGTTCAAACTTTCATCGAATGAAACAGTAGCACACAAATAATAAGTTTTGAATTGAGGGTACTGGCGGATTAGAGAGATTAGGTTGTTTGTGAAAAGCACCTTAAAAAAGCCGATATAAAGGTTGATAAGATGAAGAGATTTGTTCCCACTGCAATCACACTAGCTTCCAGGCAAGTTATTTTGAAGAAATTACTTGTTTAGATGTAATACAAATTAGTAGCGATTTACTTGCAACGGAGAATTAAGTACCTACCCATTAGGAATCGTTTTAATTCGAAAATTACAGTGAACTGGCGCACTACGATGTAAATAACAATAATTTTAAAGAATTTTTTTTAACTGGCATGTATTAGAATGATATGGAGAGTACACTGATAGATTGTTCATTTAGTAACCAAAACTAATAACTTTTTGGTAAAGGTTGGCGAAGTCATGTTCCTGATTGTGGTAGGCCATTCTAAATGTCACTTTATAGGCCCAGTGACATGGTCTGGAACAATATAGACCGGCGTGAACCAATTGGTTTTTGCAGCATACGCCAATCTTCATGCTGCTTATTGGGTATTTCACCACTCGGCAAAATTGAAAATACTAAAATTAGAACGCTTTGGGAAACAATCTGTCCTCGTTATCAAAAAAATTATAATTATTGTTATTAATACATTAATAAGTTCTGACAGGCATATTAATAAAGATTGCCAGGCCATTTTTAATTTGAATGTTTACGTGACCATCTGGAACAGTTTTGGTACAAAGTTGACGAGTTTGCTTGAATATAGGTTCCTCTTCAGTCATATTTTTTCGTATAATACTTTAGCTAATTGCATCTAAAAATTTTAAAGGTGACACACACGCACCTTTTGAGTCCCAAAGAGGTTCAGCGTAGCCGTCCCGGGCTCTAGTCGTCTGGGTTGCAGCTGCATTCGTTTTGCCACGTTAAGAGCGCTTGGCTACAGCAATTTCAAAACATAGTCAATTGATGGAGTAAGCGAGATATTTTCCTAAATAATTTAAACTTCTGTCTCACTCTTCCGACTGCGGGCCGTCGCGCCCGCTGGGAAATGCGATTTGATTGGCTGCGGGTGCGAGCACGCTTCAGGCGTCTGGCGCGAAAGGTTCGCTTGGAAACTTCTTGACAGACTACTAAAGCGAGAGGTGGTGTTTGTTTGTGGAGTGAGCTTGTGTGCCCTGTGTTGTTCGTATTACCACCAGCTCTGCACAATTTCGTTGGGCCGTAAAGGGGCCTTCTTCCCGTAGCTGTGGAGATTCAAACTGCAGAGCTGTACAAGTCTTCGGTCGCGTCCGTTCCGATTTCCCCGAGTGGGATTTAATTCAGGCCCTGCCAATTGGGAAGATTACTCTCAGGGTCCGTTCGACTCCCACGCATCCGCAGACAGCACGTTCGTTGCACTGGTGAGCTCGCCAGCAGTCGTGACGCAATCGCTTGGCTGACCCATTCAGGTAGCGTGTGTATTTAGTATTAACCTAATTCATTCAACTGTTCAGGCCTAATTTATGCATTTACTTACTGACGCAGCGCCGCTTGGCCGAGGTCGTTTAATAATCAAATTCATTCAACTGTTCAAGACTAATTTATGTATTTACTTACTGACGTAGCGCCGCTTGGCCGATGTCGTTTAATAATCAAATTCATTCAACTGTTTAGGCCTAATTTATGTATTTACTTACTGACGCAGTGTCGATGGACCGAGGCCGTTTCATAATCAAATTCATTCAACTGTTCAGGCCTAATTTATAAGATTATTTGCTGATTCATTACTGTCTACCAAAGCCTCTTGTAAAACTAAATTTATTCATTTGTTCGCACATAATTTTGTGTGTTACTTGTTGAAACATTATCAGCGTCGCTGAGGCCGCGGTGAACTAATTTCATTTGCTTGTTTAATTATAATTAGAGTTAAAGCGTCTCCAAGCTGGGTTTACATTGTGTGTACCAATCTTAATTACAAGTTTTTAGACCAATAGATAGGTTTATGGAACAACGCCTTATAATTTCTGACAAGTTTGTGCATGCTTATTTTCAGGTTATGTCATATAATATGTAAAGGTAAATTTACGGCGAAGCCAAAGTGTTTAAGCGTGACAGGTAAGTTGAAGACGCTTGCCGCTCAGCGTCGAGAGGTGTGAAGCCGAACACTTGTATCATACCCCGTTTGGCCTTCGAGGTTCTGTTAAGCGTGGGTTTTCAGATTGAATCTCGTGCCGTCCATTTTTTTTTGCAACACCCTATATGTATACCGTTAAATTTGCCTTGTAGTGTATTGTTTCTAGGACCACGCCCATCTCCCTGAGCGTATCAAGCCGTGGCCTTTTAGCCTGTTTGGTGAGATTTCCAGGGTAAGTGTTGACGTCTCCCGGATTTGATTAAGCATTTGGCACTCCCTCACTCGTGAGTGTTGTTAAAACAGTTTGATACTGTAACAAAATCCAATTGGATTATATTATGAATTTTTATGTTATGAATTTATTTGGAAACTTATCTATTCGAATTCACGGGGAACAGTGATACGTTCTTATAATTTTTCCAAATAACACCCCTCAAGTGCATTGCCTTTATGAAATAACCTTCAACTGCGCTAAAGTTACTTGCTTTAATAATGAAACTACCAAAAAAGATAATTTATCATAAATGTTTGAAAATATAATGGCTATCCCTACACCTAAGTTTGGAACATTTTTAATACATGCGAGAATATCACATACAGAGAAAGTACGCATTAAAATACACTCCAGCTATACCTTATATTTCAAGCTGGTTTGACAAAATTAGACCAATTGGAAATAGGTTCAATGTTAGAACGGTATTTAAAACGATGAATACCCTGCGGTCAATTCTTACAAAAATATAATCAGTTGAACGGAGAACAACGTTCAAAAACTCAGTGTAAATGTTGGAAATACTAAATCCGTAAAATACCCAGATTGCCCAGGCCTTTTGAAGTTAGGTTTAAAAAACTACAAATTTAATTAAAAAGTAACAAACCGAGAAATCTAATAAGTTGCTGAAAGTGCTTGCAACAATCACAAAAAGTAAAGTAGTATAACACAAAGATTTTATCTAAAGAATTGATAACACTAGTAGACGTAAAATTGAAGATAAAGCGTATATTTTACTTAACATCTGTCTCAATTTTCAGTAGATTTAGATGAAAGTATCGATTTTTAAAAATCAAACCAAGTAGGTAGGCAGTCGACTGACACTTGTTAGCAAAATTTAGACTAAAGTTACTAATTTTCACAATCGCCAGACTACATGGGCACAATCTCCGGCCGACTGACTCAGTGGAGACAGATAGGTTCGAAAACCAGACTAAATATAATTATAATTGACATGGACATCAACAAGTTTTAAATCACGGTTATTGTGCCCCGATAGTATCGAGAAAACTTATAAACTCAATTAGCGTAGTCATATGCACAATACCGCTGCAAGAAAAAGCACATAATGCCAAGTTCCAGCAATGAAATAAAATCTACGTAGACAGTAGCAATGCAAAACACATACAGCCAGCCTTATAAAGACCAATAATCTGAGGTTAACTTTAATTCGTTGCTAAAATAAACAGAAGCGCATTAGAATTTGTTTACTAATGAATAAAATGTCATAAGCACTAACGTTATGATGTGCTTTTGTTTATTTTAACAACGAATTAAAGTTAACCTCAGATTAGTGGTCTTTATAAGACCGGCCATAATTGGTGGTAATACTTATAATAGCCAGTACAGAGGTGCCTACAAATAATGTGACGTAGGGTGCACCTCAATCGCTTATGCTACAAGGTTGTACCAACATAAATTATCACAGACTACTTTATACAACGAAAAAATGAATGCATGCAGTACAATTTACATTAAAGTGACGAACGATAAAACATTTTGGTGGAAAAACGATAGTGTGTTAACTGAATATCATTTATGCAAGTAAAAATCCGGGAGGTTCTGAAAGAACCAACCAAGAGTCTCAAAACTTTCCAACGTATTCAAACAAATAGTATCCCTTAATTATTACAGCGGCCTTACTGAATGGTCCGTAATTCAATGACCTTGATTAAGAGATACTTAGTTATGCTGTAGCTTAGCTCACCTGCAGGAATGTGGGTCAAGATGGTTTCCGGAACAGAATTCCATCAGCTCTGGTTATTACAAAGTAGGAGCCACCTGAAACTCCCAGCGGCAAGGAGTCGACAGAAATTGACAGCAGCTAATCCCACATGCGGCAAGAAATGGCGCCAGACAGGTGCAGTAGGATTAATTTCCGAACGCCACTGTAGATACGAAAAAAGCTGATAGGTGCTGCTAGAAATTCGCTTAAATAAGCCAGATGCATTCATATCAGAGCGGACAAAGGAACATTTTAAAGTAACTCACCCCAAGAATATGGAGATATTTTCAGAATTTTGCAGGAGCCTGCTTGCAATCTTACGCGCAAATGCGTGAACTCACATGTCCAAAATTTCGCTTCTAATCCCAAAATCCGCCAGCGGTAAGAGGCACCAAAAAACTCAAATGCAGACTAACTCCCCCATCGTATTAGAGAATGGGAAACTGTACAAGCTGCTAGCTTTGCTGCACTGCAATGTCAATACGAAAGTTTAGTTCACACAGTACAATAAGCTAAGAGAGCATTTACACCGTAACACAGTGCCAAGCAATTTACTATAAATTGATTGCTTACTAACTTCTAATAAGAAGCTTCAGTTTTCGTTGTTCATTTTCAATGTAATTATTATTTCGTTGATAACGAGGACAGATCGTTCCTCAAAACGCTCGAATTTTAAAATATTTAATTTTGTAGGGTGTCAAAATACCCAATAGACAGCATAAGTTATACATATAACCCACAAAAAAATTCAGAAATTATTTCAATCCTTTCAAATAAAGGGGACTTAAAAGATTGGGCAAAAAATGACACACTTCTCCGGCCATGTTGCCAACGCTGCATAAGAAGATAAAGGAACACTAACTGCTGATTGATACACAGCAATTGGTTTGCCAGAGGTGTTTGAAAGATGAGCGAATATCGGCCTGGAAGTAAACTAATTCTGCACCAAGACCATGTATCCTCTCATACTGCTGCGCAATTGAAGAGACATTTAAATGTAGAATTACTGAGAATTCCAGATCCTGCACCTAGTGAGCATTTCCTTTTTCCTAGATTTCAGGTTGAAATGCATGGTTACTATATTCGAATGCTACTGAAGCTGTTGAAGCTTTCGATAACTTGATATTTCAGGCGTGTCAAAAAGAATGGGTATCTTGCTTTAGCGATTGGTTTTATCGAATGAATTAATGTGTTCAGTAAAACATGTCTTTTAACCGGTTTTATTTTTGTTTCCAGAAACCATCAGTACTACCTTCGTACTACTTACATCGTTGGTATTTAAGATTTTGTATCATAGCTACAAAACAATCTCAAAGCAGAACACTATTTTCTAGTCACGGTACTCTAAGACCTTTCTAATTATTTTAATTTTTGCTGAATCATCAAGTTGCTGTATTTTTCAGAAAGAAAGTGTCAAATCAAAATGTAAATACTGAAATTCTATCGTACTTAATAATTGCGACCCATCTTTTCTATACCTTCAATAATAACGGAGTATAGCGGCGTTAAACGTTTTGCATAATTTTATAGTTTTGCTATTATTTAATGCGGTGTGCCACATTTTTTAAATCAAATACGTCATTTCATTTCTCCATTATTAAGACAATTTTGTCCATTTTAACCGACTCTCTAACTCTTCTAGTTTCCGATATCTTAGTAGTGGCATGTTCAACTTGTAAAACACTGTATACTTCATATACGAGTACACTGCGAGTAAATTTCTAAAAAGCTGTTTTTATCTACCAATATAATAAATTTTGAATGCAATAAAATATCTATTATTACTAACTCTTAATGGGAATACTGCTTCTCAGGCACAAGTCTGCAAAATATACGAAACGGAAATAAGTTTTTAGGTCTTATGTGGAACATCCTCTGATTTCGAATTTAGATTGCACGATTAAATATTGAAAGAGTGGGTAATAGCATGTGCGGGGTTTGGAAAAAACCTTTTAGTAGCTTGAAAATAGAAGAATGAACAAAGTGCACCTAATTCTGTTTTTGCTTGAATATTTAACATAAATTTTACACCGTTCGAACTGATACCGCGCTTGATTGCATTACCCAAGTAAATACATATCTGGATGCCGGTCATTAACCCACATTGGGTTTTGATTATTTCATTCCTGTCATCCGAGCGTTCTAGTTCTGAATGTAATAAATATTTACTTTAGTAACACTGATATTTAAATTACCATGTTGGAGTATGTTTAATGCCGTCGTTACAAGCATTTATATGAGTTTATTATATTTAAATTACCACGTCAAGTACGGAGCAGGTAACATAAAACAGTGCATAAGAACACCACTTGAAAACAAGTTCAATATTTTGTACTATAGCTTAAAACCTAGAATTATAAATGAATTTATTTGCGCCTAATTTGTTTCAGTTTTTATTCTTAGAATTTTTTTAATTCAATGTGTATTAGTTAACAAAAATAGCTATTTCTGTTACCGGGAAGAAAGTGTATCATTCCCTCCCGCACCCAAAGAAAAAAATAATAATTTATTCTAGAGTTGTACATATGCTTGTTTGACATTTCATGATAAGACCTTTTCTTTTGTATTCAGCTGCAGTTAAATATTTAAATATAAAAAACAGAATTTTAGTTAGTTTCTTAGTAATCATATTGTCTTTTGTCTCTGATGGCAACGAGAGCCAATGTGTTGTATTCCCTCCACTTGTTATTGGAAACTAATTACCGAGGAAAACATCTATTTTCGCTAACAAGTGCACCGTTCTGAAGGAAACCGTTGACAAGGCCTCGGCTATCTCTTTTAATTCTCGACATAATATGGCGTGGTGTCACGATCAGGCTAAGAAATGCTTGGGGCTTTTACAATTGAACTGTGGATTAATAAAAGAATTGAGCGCCATGTCGTTACTCACAACGAATAAAACAAACCTAGCATGCAAAATTAGTGATGGGCTTATTCAAATGAAAAATAACCGGTTATCCGGTTATTGAAATAACATCTGTAACTCGGTTTTCGTTCCAAGTATTCGAATGAAAAATAACCTCATCCTGATACGTACTACGTGCCGTATCTCAGCGACCTGCAAGTGATCGAAATTCTGTAAATAATACGTCATTCATAACCACAAGCAAGGCAGATTGTACTGATTGACCCAAGTGAGACTCGCGGCTGCTTGTTGATGTTATTAACACATTTGAGACTCCCAGTCGAACGGTTACATTTATGGGGCCGTTCCTATTAAAGATAACGCTCTGCTGAGTATGAGATTTGCGGAAGCTGTGTTGGTATTAATTTATAACGGCCTAAATTTTTTGCTTCGAAACGCGGTTGATTATGCCTAATAAGGGATAAACAGGAAGCGAAATATGATTTTCCAATATCGTAACAGATTTATATTTAATTTTTAATAACGGAGCAGTCGATGCCCATCCGTCGTCATATGATATGAACGTGGGACAAGAAGTGGATTTCGATGTTTAAAATTTTAAGTGTGCGTCCTTAGAACCGCAGATGGCTGAACATAGATAAATTATGGATTCTAAAATATACCGGTATGATGTGCAAGCGAAAATGTAAGGGTGGCTACTAGACAATTTTAGGAACTAAAAATAGATTCAATAGATACTTTGTATTCGCATATTTATAATTTCTTTATGATTAGTATTGATATAGCTATTCTTAATGGTTTAAACTCCTTAGAAATCAAATAAAAATCATTTATACAATTATTATTATTAACGATTAACTGAGTTTCTCTGCTATCTGCAAGTTACGATGCCGATGCAGATGACGGTAAACCGCCAACCGGCAAACCGCCAACCGGCAAACCGGCGAAATTTATTCGAATGATTTTTAATATCATTCGAATGCAAATAATTCGGTTATGAAAATTGTCCGGTTATGCCCATCACTATGCAAAATGCTTCGCTGCATACCTTAATCTGAATGTAGTAATGCGAACAACAACAAATACAAACAGTAACAGACAAATTTAATATTCAAAAGAATATGTCAAGGTTGGCGTCACCCAACTTACACACACATGAAATTGTATATCGGGACAAAACAGACAACACATGTTAAAAACTTCAATTCAAAGTAGCTACTTATAGCTTAAAATAAAACTTCAGGTTAACACCTGTGCAATCGCAATTGACATAAACGCAAAACGTCAAGGGCGCTATCTGAGATATAGTATACAAGCTATTTCAACAATTTCGAAATATTTAAGTACTCGTTCTTTAGCGCTAATTGAGCCAAAAGTTTGGTTTGACACGCTTGGTTTGAGTTGCTAAGATGATAGACATAAGTTTTCAGCTTAATGTCGTTTAAAAACAGATGCTGATAAGGGCATGTACTTACATTTAGTTAATGACGAAGTCCAGCGATCGGCAGGGAAGTCCTGTTTGTTACATTTTTTCATGAATACTCAAGGCGTTGCATGATTCTCAGAATTCCAAGGTCGCACTCAAAAAAGTTAGCATCGAAAGGAAGCAGCACATAACTGGATTTCTGGCTACGTACAGAACGAAATCGGGAAACTGGTAGCCTTATAAGAGCCAAAACGATAGCTCAAGGTTGCCGAATTTAAGCCTTCGTGAGCGCCCATAAAAACCAAATTTTAGCCCGTAGCTGCTGAATTGTGAGCCCCTACTAGCCCACCTAAATATTAAAAATTATATTGCTCGCAGAAGCATTCTTACCGAACGGTGTTCTCGGCCTAATTATTGTGGAAGACGCATGGCAGAGATTTCGAGGAGCAAAAGGAGCAGAACAGTCCAGCCTAAATAACGAAAGTTAATATGCAAAGAATAAAATTAACAGAGCTTTCTTACGAACTCTGAAAGCCCACCCGCTAAACAAACGCTCTAGCTGCCCGCTTGCACAAAACAAGAACGGCCTCTCGAAAAATCAAGACTATTCCAGCTATTCTGCTGTTTTAGTAGCCTATTCGGATCTAAATGTTAAAAACAAGCCTCCACACGAAAATGTTGCAGGTGCTTCTCTCTGAATGCAAACGCTTGCTGCGATAAACTTGAATTATTTCGCTACAAAATATATCTATAAGATGGTCCGAAAGTCGGTGTTAAATGCATTAACGCGCTTTTAAAATAAAATTGAAACTGGGCGTTACACAGGAAATCCCCTAACAAGACAGAAAATTTAACTTTCGGATAAAGGTGTCACAAAAGTTATTTATAACTGGCCAGTGCGCTAAGAATAGATGTAAGGTTAAAATGGAAGTACACTATCTATAGATTACTGAAATCTCATATAGACGTAAAAGCTTTCTCAAAAATATATAATTTGATACGGGTTGATGTGCTCCAGTTAGACTGGCTGACTAGAAGAATTACTTAAAGAGAATTGATGAAATTCGGGTAATTGTTAGACGCCATCTTTTGTATCTGCCAGGATAAAGTGGGTGTTGTTAAGGAATAGATTCCCCTCCTTTTTCTCAGATATCTGGTTTCGTTTCTAAAATTGCATATTTCCTCAAAATTCTCGTAACAGTGTCTCGTCAAGAACGGCCATATTCAAAATAATAACGCACACAAATACATCTATCACCGGTCGCAGCTGAAGGCTGAAATCGTAAGAAATTATTCCAAGAATTCAACCTGCGCTGTGACGTCACGTTACATTACAGACATAAGTTATTTTCCGTGTGGTGCAATTCCACGAGAAGAAAATATCAATAGTCTGAAGACAAGTTCGCGATAGTTCCCAACACCGCATTTCAAGCGGTCCTAGTGGAAACCTGCTCTAATATTGGGTCCACATAATGCCGGTATTTTATTAAATAGCAAATAACAGCATCTGTACAGCGGAAATGGGAAACATGCAATTCTTAAATAATATACATTCATCCTAGCTTGGGATGCAGACGTCTGATCGGCTTCGAAAAATGTCATGATAACAAAATACAGATGTCATCGCTCTGGGCTAATACAGGAAGTGGTTTATAGCGGCAACCGGAAACTTTGAGATACTGACACATCAGTGTCATTATATGGTGGGAGGGGTTGCAGATTAATGGGTAACAGCAGAATTTCCAATATCCGATCAAACATTGAAAGTGAAACTTCGCCGCAATGCAATTATACAAGATGAAAAGTTTTACAGCACATTCTTCTCTGGGTCCCTAAAAATGCTACGTTATGCAAGTTTTTAAGACAATCTAACAAATTACATACCTTGTATTACTTTACTTCAACTTTTTATTTAGCAACTAAAAATATTGTGTTAATGCAGCCAGAAGCTACTTATGCCGAAGGTGCGTTTCTTATCGAAAAACACATACCGAGTGTTTCACTTAAGGTGCGAGTATAGGGAAATAGCATGGGAAATCGTATATATGCTGATTCCTGCTTGCCGTTTAAATTAATATAGTATGATCAAGAATTATGTTCATCTAGCATAGCTATGGAATACTTTCTAATTTATGAATGCAACTACAATTCAATTAAAAATCAAATGTCAAGTTTGACATTTATGTACAAACATAATTGCATTCATAAATTAAGAATGATTCCATAGCCATACTAGATGAAAATAGTTTTTGATCATACGTTAGAATTGATAGTGGTATCAATGGAAAGAAAAAAAATGCTATAATTTGATACTACTTTACATGAATTTGTTGCATGCTGAAGATAGAAATAGCTTAAAAACTGAAATAAATATTTTGCATTTTATTTAAAAAAACAAACCAGCCATTATTAAATTTGTTTATGCCAAAATAAATGTTCACGAGAGATGGCATTTATTATCAAAACATATCACAGTGGCGTTAGTTTACTCACAGTTCATAATTTATTCTCGGTTAAATTTAATAATCAGTCTATTCCACCTGGATTAACAACTCACAAGTTTGTGAAATTTTTTTAAAACGCAAGCAAATTTATAGTAAGTACTCAAATAGTTCTCCATTCTACTGTAAACAATAACCAAATGTTTTATAAAATGCCTGCCTTACATTAGCCAACTGTCTATCTGTGATTAGCCTACACTCCGCAAAGATTGCTTCCCGCAAAGAGTTCATATTTGAGTGGCATGTCCAGTAAATTTTGTTTTTCAGATGACCCCACAAAAAGAAATCGCATGGTACCAAATCAGGAGACCATGGTAGCCAGTTGATAGTGCCACCGCGACCAATCCAGCAATTAGGAAAGTTATCACTTAAACATTCAATCACGTTCAAACCATAATGCGCTGGACAGCCATCATGCTGAAACCAAATCTATTTATTTTCACGTACAACTTCTCCTAATGCAGGGCCAATATGATTAATTAAAAGTTCTTCGTTGGAGCGTTTCTGCATGACTTCACAGAATACGCGCCTGCTTCCTTCATCGACTAAGAATATCTTTTGATGGTACTGAGGTTTGCACTCTAGAGCAATACATCTTATGCTGGTTGTTTGATCAGCATTTATCAACCCCACAACTGTTTCTTACAGCTCATCGTTGGTTCTTCTATTCTGTTTGCCTGTAATGCTAATGTCTCGATTGAATATTTGTTTAAACTGTAATATTTCAAATACCTTTTGAATCACCTGCTGCTACACTTGCTGTAGTTTCAATTGTTTTCACAAACTTTTGAATTGTTATTACAGATGGAATAGGCCGATTATTAAATTTAACCGAGAACAAATCACAAATTGTGCTTAAACTGACACCACTGTACAATGCTTTAATAATAAATACCCTCGCTTTATTAGAATATCCAACATTATTGTTCATAGTAATTAGTTAAACAAGTGAATAACTGACAGAAAATAACATTAATTTTGGCATAAATAAATTTGGTCATTGCTGGTCTGTTTTTTGTGAATAAAATGCAAAATATTTATTACAGTTTTTAAGCTATTTCTATCTTAAACAAACAACAAATTCAAGTAAAGTAGTATCAAACTAAGCGCATTTTTTTCTTTCGATTGATACCACTATCAATCCTATCATTTCTAGCGGCAAGCAGGAATCTGCATATATACGATTTATGATGCTATATCTCTATGTTCGCACCTTAAGGAAAACACTCGGCATAGCTGAGAAACAATAGCTAATCAATAAATTACAGATAACGACTTTTCCAAAATATAGTAGCCAACCTTAAGAGCTATTCTTTCAAGGAAACGTACAGGAGCGTAACTTTTTCCTTTGTTTAATCTTTTTAAAGAATTTCCGCCACTGGATTGATCAATTTCGCCTGCTTAACTGTATTTAATTAAACATTTAATTCACAAAATCTTGATTTCACATATGTTATAATTTTTGGCAAATCTTAAAATTCTTTATTAAATTTCTCACTCGTTAAAGCGTGGAGAATGTGTTAAAATGTTCTTATCAATGTGATATTTACAATTTAAATTAAAATAGGACACCCTATAATAGTTATGAAGCATTTTAGAAAGCTTCTAAAATGTCGTTAGCTCCAAGATAGGCAATCTAGTAGTTTATAAAAAAAATACATGCCATTTACAACTATATTCCGTTATAAAATGTCTCACCAAGCGAATGTTCAAAAGAAAACGGAGCATATATAAGAGAGACTGTAATGTTATAGTAACTTTGTAACTTTAAACTTCGAGTTTAGTCCGTCGCTCTTTAAGATATTAATAGTGTATAATGCTAGAATTTTTACCGCTTATATCTTGGATTCGCCACACTGTCCGTAATTGCGTTTCCTGGATTTCCTCGTTAAAGGAAAGCACTCATCCTTTCATGGGGTCCCACTAATTGAAGAATTTGGTGCCTCAAATGAATTTTGCGCGTTTGTGCCAACGGGAAAGCTTGTACCTAGCAAAATATCATTTATAGCTTTATATTTTCAGCTTGAATTTCGAGAGAGATATTCCATTATTTACCCAATTTTATGTGTTCCAAAGGAAAATACCGAAAAGTTCCCAGTGACTTTTTGTTAAAACGTAAGCTTAGATTTTAATTTCCCAAAGAGCATGAGAATAATGCCAGGGATTTCAAAACAAATACACTGTGTATATTCAGGGAATGAGAAAAGTGAAAGTAAGAGAATATCCTGCTGGCTTCGTAAAAAGTAAATACTTAATTATTTTGTTGATATTCCAAAGCTTAGAAGACGCGATATTTCATTTAATTTTTCTAATGAATATTAAAAAATGCAATTTCTTTAGTAGATGTTTGGAAATAAACTTAATACTCGCTTCGGCTTATTACCTCCAACATAGCTTCTACGTGTTTGACTTCAATTATAAAAATACAATCTTGTACTAGTTTTAACCATTCCCACTTCGAATTCGAATCGTTAAAAATGGTAGAATATAAAAAACAACAATTTCATGTATTCATATTTAATATATTATGAGAAGGGTAAATAAGAGCATTATACACGGCATAGTTTGCCGCCAGAAGCGGATGTGAACAGAAATACTAAGTACTAATTTGTACGTGATATTCCCACAGGTATAAATAACGAAGTGGGACCTCAATAGGCGACGCTGCAGCCGGGGTCACGGTGAAAAGACTAGTGACTAGTGACTAGTTTGTAAACAACCGTGGTCTGTGGAGTAGTGCTTACCACGTCTGGTTAGCATTCGGGAAGTCGGGGGTTCGACTCCTGTGGCCGTCTGCTTGATTCACATTTTTAGGTGGTTTTCCCAAATCAACAGAGTACTTTCTCTGAGGCGAATGCCGGGGCAGTACTTCTCCACCTTTCCTAGCCCCTTTTCCATTCTCCACTCCTTTCTCTCACCCATCCTGAAATTGCCATTATGGGCTGAAGAGAAACGCAAGGTCCCTATATAAGCCCGCCGCCGGTTAGGGGGATTGAAATTACCTTAACCTTTTTTTTTACCTTTTATAAAGCTCGCAGAGTTACACAAAGTGTATTTTAGCAATGAACTTGTATCAATAGGTACCACACTGCTTAATTATCGAGGACAAGAATCGAATAAAAATCCTACTACAGCTACTTCTAAATTTTGTAATATCATTTCGAAAATTGTTATAATTATATCTTCACACTATATCACACTAATGCCAATTTTTGATGATTTTAAAATTCCCTAAATCCTCTAAACAACAAAGATGATTTATTATATTGGTCTACCTAACTTGATTTGTTATAAATAAACTAACATTATCATAGTAGTTTGTGTTTTTTCACCTTTCTTTTATATTTTCAATTTTGTTTTGTATAATAAGCCTAGGCAATCCACCAGTCGCATGCACTATGTATTACTGGCTATGTATTTGCTTTGTAGACAGGGTTAACAAGTTTAAAAAAATTTTTAAAAAACTGTGGAACCGCCTAAGAAATAATCCATAGAAAAGTACAACCATTGAAGCGTTTTGGGAGGGTATCAGTAATTCGATAGGCGAAAGACACAAAAAACCTAACACATTCAGAGCAACAGGACGGCTACGATAAAAATGCATTCCTAGCTCATTTTTGTTTATGGAATTGGACAAAGCAATAAGCAAAAGTAAGCAAGCAGCTGCAATTAACGTAATTAAAATTTTGGGAAAATATATTTGACAGAGCTTCTACCTGCTGGTGACACGATTGTGTTTGGAAACTGCAGTTATACGTGACATTTTATAACGTCAAATTTGAATTTTTTCTTAAGTATAGGAAGTTGGTTTCTGCTAATTTAGGGTACTTCATCTTAGTCGGTTGATTGGACACTGTAAAGTAGGTTACTTCTCTTTGGGTGATATCTATTCACACCGGTCGGTTCGTACCTTTTATTAATTACTTTTGTTCTTTCTTATTACATGCTAGCTTAATAGCAATGAGATGTTCATTTTACCCAAATCAATATCCCTTTCTTTTCTACACAAATCAATAATAAATTGATTTGTTCCGCTAAAAGATACCGCTAACTGATAATAAAGCTACTTGTACTGCCAAGGCGCTACAGCCCTGGCTACACCAACAATATTAAATGATTCTCACAGCCGTTTCAAAAACGCCTGCTGTATAGACTCAGGCGCAGTGAGCTCCGAACATACGAAATCTTACGCGGGCAGACTTTAGCGCAACAAGAATTATTCAGCCTCTGCTCGGACGGTAATGGCCACTGGCAAATAACCTAATTTGTTCTGATTCACCCACCCTGAGCGATGATTGCCTGCACTTTAAGTTCCTACAGTTTTCTACGCCTTTGCCTTTGCTATCGTGTCACTCGACAATGCTACTGCTTTATTTGTCGGCATCCTAACTCCAATTCGCCAAACTTCGGAACGTGTCTACGAAGCCAGCAACTTCTATCACTGAGCGCCAGACAGCTTCTGAGTCTACTAAACCTACGTAGCACTATTTCACGGTAAGCACGCGCGTTTTTACGCCAAACACTCAAAACACACTGGCCCGCATTTAAAACAGCAAAATACAGACACAGATGCACAAATCGGTTGTATTTTGAAATGTTATTATAAACACACTCAGGCGAGCCAAGTCAAGTTCCCATTTTACATTTGCATTACCATTCTATATGGTTTCTTTCCCATTTCTCTACATTTAGGTTTGTGGATTCTAAGGACTGTGCCCTGCCACCCAAACTCGCTGTACTTTGTTTTTGCATACCTTTTCCAAGTTTTTAGATTGATTACGTACGTTGCATTGCCTACGCTGCTAATTTAAACTTTAGAATTTTCAGAATGATTGAGCATATCGTTTTGGTAACTTTCGTTTTTCAAATAGTAGCTTCTTTTTGAAAATTTCCAGTCTGTAGGAAGAGCCATTTTCTATTCCCATTTTGGAAGAGTAATTCTTCAGATAGCTTGGCACCTTAAGTGAAACACTCCGTATAACAACTAAGGATTCATAAAATACAACACACAAAATTATATAGCTCCGTTGGTTCATTAAAATAAACATTAAAATAAATAATTTGAGGATAAAAAATAGATAACGTTCTTTTAATTACTAACTCTTTCAACTTTCCATTAATGCCAGCCTAAGTATTATTATAAAGCCCAGCACTACAAAAACAAATTACGCGAGCTAATTGAACACTTAGCACAAGATAATTTTGATAAAATGTTTGTTTCATGCCATTGTGCAATAACTGTCTGCAATATGCAAACCCCGCACCGTTGCCTCCCAAATGTCCCCAAGATGGCCGCTGCGTTAAACTCGCCCAAAAACAAATTCCTTCCAAGAAGTTGTATACATTGCACCAAAACAGGATAAATTAGCACTAGGTTTGGATGAAAACGCTGTACATAAATGAGAGCTATTTATTTGCACGTAACTAAATTGTCCACAAAGAAATTACAACGCACGTCACGTCAAAACTATCAACTTGACCGTTTAAAATAGACCAGGAGTTACCGCGGTTTCTTCGGAGAAATAAAATTATGGAGTACGCGTAAGTTCGGCGTCCTGTCTTTATATACCCTAAAAAAACAAAAGGTCTTAAAGCCATTAATGGGCTAAAATTGACATCAGTTTAAGAAAAATCGCAAAGGGAGGTTTAAATATAATAAACAAAAACCAATGCTCATTTCAGAATATACTTAAATTAATTTCACAAAAACTTTAGGTCGTAATACAAAACTAATTACACTATTGTCTTTTGCGCATTCCGAAGAACAAACATGTACTGAATCTCACATCGATCTGAACTGGTGCCATAACGAAGCGTTTTTAGCATGGATAAGGTTTCGCCCCAAACAAAACCCAGATGTGCTGCTTGAAAAGTGGTTTTACAACCCTGCTGCACATATGTGAATGTTATCTACGAGGGGAAAATTTTATTCACACAAATATGCGCACATTGGCGGACGCGATTCCCACATCCTGCAATTTCGCACGAAATTGAAGATTCCAATAGCTCTGCCAGTAGATGAAGGCTCCAATGTTTCGAACAACACCTCCTCCAAGTATGCGTCTACTTTATATGCTACACGGAATAGTTGATTTGTAACAGCTCTAATTTTACTGGTACGTAAGTTCGTAACTTTTATATCTACAATATTCAATTTTCTCTGCTTGCAGGCACGGCGTTCTTAAACACAATTCTTCAGCTTTGGCCCAAATTTTGTGTTGCCGGCGACCTCGGCTTCTAATGAACCCCGTACCAGTTCCAGCGTACAGCAACGACCCCATCCGTTTCGTTAATGTGCCAAGTGTATGATTTCAAGTGTTCGGGCCCGGTTTTACAAGCACTTTAACCGTATACATTGTATGTTTAGTTTATATAAGCGCAGTTAGAAGTGAGCACTGTATCGCACAATCACTTGTCCAAAACGTTTTATATTGTACTTATGCTAACATGTGGATCTATACGTCTGCTTGCTCTTTGTGTGGCTAAATGTTCAAGTGTATTTTAGCTAGGTTTTGCCCACATTTTCCGTTAGACCATCAAAGAAACCCGAATCGTATTTGGTGATGTGTATGACATGCACTTTGCATGTGTGCTTAACTTAAATTATCTATGATTTATGTGGTTAATATTTATAAGAATTTCCTAAATTCTACTTTTGAAACAAACCTTCGCCCTAGATGTGACTATTTGCAAACTGTCGAATAAATTCTACGGCACGGACATCTGTTTGCGCCGGTCTTTTAGCAAAGGTAGTTCCTAATTAAACGTTTTCTAGTTTTATAGCAGCACTGGGATATTCGTATTTCGATAAACACTATATTATCTAAATTGCAGCTAAACATATGCTTTTAAAAGAAATTGGCCTTAATAGGGGGTGCCAAGCAAAGGGGTTGGTGTCAATAAGATTCTGCTTTGGACCATTGTGAAAGACGCTCTTTAAACACCCCAGGAGCGAATGAAAAAAAAATATACATTTACTCCTTTTTCAATTACGAGAAATTTGGCGAAGTTCAAATCCAGATATAACTTTGAACGACTCGCAAACTAAGTGCGGGTTCTGATAAAGTTATCCTGGGAATAAATACCTTAGAAACGATTGCTGTATCAAAGGAAACTGTGATAATTTTACCTCGGATAGCTTAATCTAGGTATAAACTTGCATTGTAGAACCGGCCCTAAATGCACCTTTTTTCAACAGTGGCTTCTACAAACTAATTCAAAGACAAACCGGGGCGTTCACCTACACCTTGTTTTACACGCATGTCAGGGAACAAATTTTGAAATACTGGACTGTTCTCAGCATCGCAGCTATTCGGCAACAAGTAAAATTTACATTGAAGCATCAGCAACTAGTCCAGCACTACGGCAATTCTCGGCAGTTAATTTATATTCGTTAGCTCGCGGCTTAAGCGCCGGCGTAATATACAACCCACGTTTGAACTGCTTCAATCATAGTAACAAGTGAATGCGATTCGCTCAAAAAGTTCGAGGGCACGTTTTGCTAAGTCTTTTTTATCGCACTATCCCTCCTGTAAAACAAAACATTTTGGAACCAAAACTTTTGTTGCACAACGCAGCAAGTTTCTAAAAGCGGGCCCCACCGTGACTCGGCGAAACTGCCCGGGATTTTTTTCGTTAATTCAGGCGTTACGACTAAGATTTCCAAACCCATTTCTAAACACGTAACCTTCTAGACAACCCGTCGGCAATTTACTAAGGCTCAATTAAATCAAAATCTTTTGCAAATTTATAGTGTGCAGGGACGTAGTAAAATATAACATTTTCCATATGTCCTAACAAAACATTGATTAATGTAGCATAATATTTCTAAGAACATTAAAATTATCAATGGAATCTTTGCAAGAATTCATATTTTGCGTCATATAATAACATTTTTGTGTTGTGCATAACCCCGTAGATATATTTTGGCATGGTTGTATCTGTGTGACACTTCTTAAGCTGCGTTTCCCTGTGAATCATTTGAACGATAGCTGGATAATTATGTATTGAATCAGTCTGTGTACTTACCTAGTTGCCTCCGCAATCACAGTTTATTGTATTCATATATGTTGCCCAGTTGTTCAGCAATCATGTCCTCGTTCGATTAACAACTCGGCATAATAACCTCTGTTTGATTACCATCGCGTTTTGACAGACTATGCTGTGGCTACATTGCCGCACGTGGCATTTTTGCCATTATTAATGTAGCCACCCGCATTAAAATTAACTTTTTAGATAAGGGTTTAGAGCGATAGCAAGTGGGTCGCTTGTAATGTAAAGAACGTACTTTGAATTTCTTGTAGGAATTATAACAACCCTTGTAAGGCCTTACAAACTGGTGTGTTCCGTCCCGTAAAAATTTTAAGCATCGTAAAATCGACTCAGTAATCTAACAATCGGTGTTGATCATTAGCATCATCTCCCTTCACTTGCGCCGTTCTTAGCCGGGCTCCGTTATCAGACCGCTCTCTGCTTCACAGAGTTAGTTAGAAAAATAAGAGCTATTGTTGTTTACAGAATGATTTAGTCGTATCACGATATGCTTAGATCTCTGTGTCACTGAGTTCTTAGTTATAACAAAAGTCAGTGATGCTTACCAGTTCATTTCTTCAAATTACGATTGTGAAGTACAGTTAGGTGGTTATGTAGAGCTTAATTCCCTATTGTTAATTTTATTGCGCAGCCTTATTCCTTTAATGTGTCGTAAGTGTTTCACAACCATGACACTAGACACAAATCAAATTTATGCTCCGACCCTATAAGGTTATATAAATCCCGAATAGGAACCAAAAATTACGGTATAACATGTTTTAATAAGTTGCCGGAAACAATACGAACTCTCCCTACAAAAAATTCAAAACTACTGTAAAACAGTATCTGGTAAAGAAGCCCTTCTGTTCGTTTGAGGAGTTCTTAACCCACAACTGGGTCAATGTAAAACAATAACAATGTTAATATGTTTCTGCACATTTTTGTTTTTATGTACTTGTAGATGCACTGAGGCTATTGTTATTTGTTTTCGACTTGTGTAAAACATGTATGTAACAAACACCAATAAACACTATGACTATGACTATATTTGTAATATTTGTTGAATTATTTATATATTTATATATGTGTTTATATGCCATGAAGTTAAATGCACTATAGAACCAATCGTTAATAAATCTCGTTACTAGCTTGAATTGGTGTTATTTTTGTAAGCTTGATATTTCTCAACCTTGGGCAGGTCTGACCAAAGGATTTGTATGCGTCGAGCACCTGGCTCCCATTACTTTAGTTTCTCTTTCAGCTTTGCTCGAACCCCGACTCTCACGACGAGTTAGCCAACCTAGGCCGATATTTACCAGCTGGTAAAACACCAAGTATAACTTTCGCCAACAGGTAAGGGCCGACCTTCACTCCCTTCGTCACAGTGTCTATAATATTTTAATTATTATTAATAATTTTTCTTTGTATATGTATATGTAGCCACCTCGGTGGTTGAGTGGGCTTATTGTCTGCTTAGCAACCAGGTGGACATGGGTTCAAATCTGGTCGTAGCCGAGAATTTTCTCGGAGCGGCAGTGGATTTGAACTCATTAGTTAAGCTAGATGTAAGTTGTTGTGTGTGTGATATGTTTGCATGCGGGGGAGCGTAGTGTAAGTTGCATGCGGCGCATTACCTCCGTTGCATTTCCCGCGAGGTATGAATGGTCCTTGACACCGAAAGGTAAAAGAGGCTGTAGATTATGAATGAATAAATGAATGAATATGTATATGTTTGCGATTTATATAAATTTAATAACGGTATAACACTCCACCCTTCATTTAGTAAGGGTTAATGAATTAATTAATTACCATCGGGTAGCTCTCTCAGTCGGAGTTAATATGGTTCAGTCAGATATACACTTTGAGACCAGCAAACAAACACCAGGATAATTTTAGACAGTTTAATTATATTGTAATGTATTTACAAACAGGCATTATTCATTAGAACAAAAATAAAATGTATTTTACTATAAATTGAGCAGTTATACAAGACGCCCTGCTGCGAACAACTAGCGTCCCTGCAACCCGTCATTCATCCGTGCGTTGGAGGCCCTACAGTTCGAGCCTTGGAAAATCTACCGGACGCCACTGGTCAGGAAATCGGTCCGTCGAAGTTGATACCGGCGGTGCCAACATTCAAGCATGAATCTCGGTCCCAATGTCAAAGGCACGTGTAACTTTAAATATAGGTTAATTCGGCTATGTCAGGATTTATGACTTACAACACCGGGTCGTGGGGGAGATTTTCCCGTTGCAGTTGGTGTTGTGTTCGTGCGGGGTGCCACAGAACGAGAAGTCGACGGGAGATTTCAACTAGGGCTTAGTTTCGAGTCGACAGCGGACGTTTGGAAAACGTCGCCAGGGTGCTTTACCTCCGGGGATGCTGTAGGAACTCAGTTGAACGGTGAGTAGATCTCTGTAGCCAACAAAGATTAAAAGAGAATTTAATCGGCATCTAAAATTATCGACGTGCCGGGCCACAATAATATGTAATCTGATGCGACCAGGTCGGATATATTTACGCTATTTGGCTGATTTAATTATTACAAAATAGACGTATGAAACGGCCTTGCGAACAAGTCATCGCCTCTAACACGTCTTCCAGAAAATTGTTACCACTATTTGTCGACGGAGCTTGGGCTAAAAATTTAGGCTGAATCCAGGTTATAATATGGACCGGGTAAACCAGCGAAGCGGTTCTCAATAGAGATCGTCGCCTCCAGGAGCTGGTTATTCAGGAGGAGAAAACACGGCCCCCTATATGGAGTCGTCGGTTCAACTTAGCTACAGGAAAACTCAGGACGCAGGATTTCCAAGTGTAAAGGAAAAATTCTTTTAATCGGTCGGGACAGTATCAGGGTTCAGGGAACGAGAACGGGGAACTCTCAGGGAGTTATCTGGGAGAAATCTCGGAAATGAATGCGAATGAATGCCTCGTGAATGGGTCGTGAAGCAGCTTTTATGTCCCCTCTTCGTGCTTCGTGTATCTAGCAACCACTTCGGACATTCTGAGTGGGAGAACGGGGCAAACGGGGACCTGCGCCTCTTCGATGACGTATTTTTATCGCTGGTCGGACGTTCTAAAGATTCAAACTTTGATAAGAAACGTAGAAATCGCTAGGGGAGAACGCGCGAATTAACTTTAATTCAGAAAAACGCGTTCCCACTGGGCGAAACGTTACAACGGCGCTACTTTATTGTAACAACTAATATTTAGAGACACCTTCAGGCTTTTCCATAACATAAAAAAAATTATGTAGCATAATTCCTATTTTCGCTCGTCGATTACTTATTGCTGAGGAAGATAATATTTAGCAGAAGTTTCTAGCTCGTGTATTAATTTGAGTTGAATTGCAACTTACTTCAGGGGGTTGTGGAAAATAGTTTCAGTTACATTTGATCTTATTTTAATCATCTAGTTGGTAAGCGACCTTAATTGCTCGTTGCGCATTACCAAAGGTTTTCCAAATTTTACGGGTAGCGGAATATGATATAACCAAAATAATGGAAGATAGAGCAAATCGATAGCAATCTTATTTTTATTAATATTTCGTTCAGGATATACTGTCCACGGTGGATATATACAACAGCTATCTCCATCGTTCGTGAATGCTCAATAATCTCTAACTTAACTAAAGCGTGTGTCGCTTGAAGTCTGTATGGAATTTTCTCTTACGAAACTGCAACGAGAGTGGTATCCATTCGAAGAGCTTAATTTTCATATCTTCCCACTAAGGAAAACTTATCTTTGCCAAATATCCAAGAATATCGTGATCACTCATTTCCAAATACTTCGTTAGCAGTCTTCGACTTTAGAATTTTGATGCCATTTCTACTTGTGAAAATAATATTCACTACTCTTGTTTCATTTCTTCTCATACTATTATTATGTCGTCTTTATACAGGGTCCGGCAATGAAACGGAAAGATTTTGTAAATAATTTTATTGTTGAAAAATTATTTTTTTTATAATTATTAATACATTAATGGGAAATAAAAGAGTAGCCATTTCATTTACAATGTTAAAAAAAATATTTTTTGAATACTACATCTGCCAAATGTTGACATTTATGCATTCTTGGAGTCGAGCCTGAAAGTTTTGCATCATTCTTCGTGGGGTTACCTAAAAACAAAAGTGTTTACAACTGATCCACCCAGGACAATCCCGGCCCTCAAACAACGAATTCATGACGAAATTGCAGCAATACCTGTTGATATGCTGCGAAGAGTGATGCACAACTTTCAGGCTTGACTCCAAGAATGCATAAATTTAATGTCAACGGAGGACATTTGGCAGATGTAGTATTCAAAGAATATTTTTTTAACATTGTAAATTAAATGGCTACTCTTTTATTTCCCATTAATGTATTAATAATTATTAAAAAAATAATTTTTCAACAATAAAATTATTTACGAAATCTTCCCGTTTCATTGCCGGACCCTGTACTAAGGAGATCACGTACTACAAGTTTTCTGTATCGTTAGAATTTGTTGTGTAGTCTATCTGACCACTGTTAATTGGAATTGCCTGTTTAGGATTGTAGACAATATGCTGCAATAAATTTTCCAAGTTTTTTTGGTCAGCGCCACAGTATACATCCGAAAATATTTTTGTTCTGCAACAACACAAACAACTTAAAGTACACTTATAATTGCGTCGAATCGTTTTTATTGACTGTAGCTACAAATTATTTAGATTTTATTGACGCTAAATCAAATGCAAGTTGACACTTCGGCCTTGCCTGCGCCTCTTGAAAAGCAAAATGTAAATAGCTTAACTCGAGGCAAGATAATGAATAATTCAGGCCACTTACCCGTTTATAAAGGGTACTTTAATACTTTCCGTTTTGCCTCATTCCGGCACGGGTTCTCCTGGCCGATCTTAATGATCTTGTGTCATAATAAATTAAATTGAACGGTGAAGATTAACCAGACCATATTAATTTTTAATTGCTACTTAAGGACACAGTCCTTTCTTAACCCGACTTGTCAAGATTACGATTAAGATAAAATCAGTAAAGAAATTAATATTCAGAACAGTTCCAGAAACTTTAGTCTCTGAAAATATCTCCGATTTTCTCTTGCATCACATTCTTGACGCAACAAGTAACATTTTGCATTTTAGCTTTAAATAAATTCTACAGAACTAAAATAATCCGCCAGGTGTCTTGTATATGACAGGGTTAAAATAATATGAGCTTAAATATCTGATGATGACTCTATTCTAAAATTGAGAAAATGTGTTTACTGGAAGAAATTTCTTAAAATATGACTTGCTGAAGCTGCCAATGTGCCAGATATAAGGCAATCAGAGAATATTTTTAGAAATTAGAAGAGTCGTTAAGTTTAAGGGTAAGTACCGAATTAGTCACAAGATAGTTGTATAACCTTGTGACGTCTGTAGCACACTGGTAAATATGTGTTTATTGTATGCAAACATTTGTTAGAGATTCCTAACTTGGCATCCTAATAAATATATCTATCAGCAGTGTTTTGTACATGTCGTTGTACCTATAAATATGTAGGTTTTCTTTTATCGTAGGCTAGAAATGCTGTTCTTTCATCTTTCTTCTAGTAGAAGCTATTATAGTTTCATCACGGTAGCTTCTTTCAGAATAATGTATAAAAGATATTACGCTATCATATACCTTGTTATCCTCGGGTTATTTTCGGTAATAATGTATTAAGGGCAAATGATTTTGCTGGTAAAAATATTTACAAAGGTTTTTTGTTTTGACAATATCACAAAACAAACCAACTTGATCAAACCCACGAGCCGAAGGCTAGAAAATTTGACATGTTGTGTACTATTTTCAAAATATCGGTTGGTTTTGTATCGGTATGAAATGAATATGTCATTTATACTGTTGCACAATGGCAATTTAAATGACATTTTTGAAATATCACCTTGATTAAAACAACATATTTGGTGTGTGCAATGGATAGAAGTGGTAAAAGAAACTGATAAAATTTCAAAAAAAAATTAGATTTTTTGCCACTATAAAAACACGAGATTGATTACATTTTGACAAATCATAGCAAATGCTCATACTGTTAATACTCATTATTTCCATGTTTCTGTATAATATTTATAGCATACTTATTTTTGTTGCACTTGCATTTATGATGTCATCTATGAGTGTGAGGAAGCGCAGCGGACTTAATATCCTTCCTTGTCTTAATCCATCATATGTGGTAAATTCTTCAGACTGTGCATGTTTCCTTCTAATGTAATTCATGTTGTTTCTGTATAGACTTTTAATGGCATCTATAAACTATTTGTCCAACTCTCTCTTCGCCAGGCTGTCATCTTTCTCGGTGTGCGGTCAAACGCTTTTTTCAAATCAGTGAACGCCTTATACAGGGTGTCTCAAAAAGAATGGGACACCGATTAGCCATAAATTCCTTACGTCATAATAAATCGATTAAACCTAATATACCTTAGTACAAAGTCTCTTCAGTAAGAAGTTATCAAGCCTTGAAGTTCAATTTTTTATTTTTTATTTTTTTGTTAATTTCCATAAATGTAGAGATACCAATTTGAATTTTGGTATACATACTTACTATTATATACTGCACTAATAAAAAAAATTTCATAAACTAAACTTGAGTGTAAAGGGCACTTTACCTAACTTTAAAAACTTTTTTTAGCTCTAACTTCGTTATCTGTAACCTTTTTTAAAATTTTAGGTTATTATCTGAAAGAAAACTAAAATACACAAAAATAATGTACTTACTTCATAGGCGTAGGAGCAACCGTTTACCTTAAAATACCTTTCAAAGGTTTTTGGTTGTCACTAACATGTAATTATCAAGTAGGCATGATCACAAAAACAATGGTCATCTAGTAAAAAAGCAATGATAAATCAATTAATGATATTAGTGACATAAGAATTTGTTCTCTTATGTTTAAGAAAATGCCGCTACATGACGAATTCTCCAATGCTGAAAGGTTCGCAGCATTTTCGTAAGCACAAAAGACAAAAACCTGATGTCACCAACGTCATTAATTGATTTCTTGTAGTTGTTTACTAGATTACAATCATTACCCATTGTTTTTGTGATCATGGCTACTTGATAATTGCACACCTTAATGACAACCAAAAACCTTTGATGGGTATTTTACGGTAAACGGTTGCTTTTAGGCTTAAGAACTAAGAGTACATTATTTTAGTGCTTTTTAATTTTCTTTCAGACAATAACCTAAAATTTAAAAAAATGCTACAGATAACGAAGTTAAAGCTAAAAAAAGTTTTGAAAGTTAGGTAAAGTGCCCTTTACAGTAAAGTCTAGTTTATGAAATTTTTTCTATTAGTGTAGTATATAATAGTAAGTATCTATACCAAAACTCAAATCGATATCTCTACATTTGTGGAAATTAACAAAAAAATAAAAAATAAAAAATTGAACTTCAAGGCCCTATAACTTCTTACTGAAGGGACTTTGTACTAAGGTATATTAGATTTAATCGATTTATTATGACGTAAGGAATCTATGGCTAATCGGTGTCCCATTCTTTTTGAGACACCCTGTATGTGTCGCTATTTTGTGTCAGCGATGTTTTAATTATTTTTTTTAAACTATAATATTGGGTGCTACTTTCCTTTCGGAACCCACTCTATCAGCTTAGCAGCTGTGGGTTGAATTTCCTTCTTAGCCTTTGCTAGTGGCAGTAAAATTCCTATCACCTAATCGTGCGGGACTCTTTCTGCACTTCACGCCCTTTTGTAATAGTTTTTAACATTTCCGGCTTTTCTATCTTTTTTTTTATTTTATAATTGCTTTGTAGAGTTTATCCAGCGTTAGTTCGTCGATTCTGGTTCAGTATTTATTCTCTGCATGCCATCTTTACTAGAATAATTTTTATTTATAACGCCGCTTATGGAAATGGTTTAGTTCTCGTTAATTTGGAGATAAGCCGGCCCTGCACATGTGGTTCTGTAGAATGCAATGTTATCAAGACATTTTTAGATTGTACGAACGTACTTCTAATTAACGTATTTTCTAAATTACGACCCCACTTGTATATAGGTTTTTCGAATTACTCCGCTTGAATTTAAGCATCCCGAATTATTCGCTTATAGTCGACCGTCTGAAATGCACTCATTCGGTGTTTCTTTGTTTTCGATCTGTTGGCGCGCTAAGTTTATCCGTTGATGGAAATACCGATCAGTCTGCAAGGCGTTTTTCCTGCATGTTTCTGGGCGAATTTAAGAGACAGCTGCTATGTGTGCAAGAAAGCGAGTTTCGGTTTTTGCTCCCACCACTTTATCGATGGCGTGGCCGGCGCTGCATTTTGAGTCAGAATCGACCTGGAAGTCTGAAGCAACAGTTAGTTTTTGAATCGCAGCCCCGCAGCGTTTTTCCCTTCGGGGATGGCGTTCGCAAAGTAGTTGAGACATTTGATTGTTGCGTGTTTACCAGCTAACGTTTTGTGCTTTTTAGTCCGAGTGTGTGCCGCTATTTAGTTACTATTAAGACTCCCGTCGCTTCAATGCATTTGGTGTACGTTACGCATTTTATGGGGCATTACTGCACTATGGGCGTGACCGTTTGGGGTGTTGTTTATCGTTGTTGTAAGCCTTCTGAGTTTACGTTTTGCCGTGGAGTGGCAGGCTCCTTATCGCGTCATTTAGACGGATTCCTTTGTGAAAACTCATTAACAGTGTTATGTGTTCGAGAAGCTCCGCTTTACCTGCCAAATTTCCGCAGCGCGTTTCCACATCTCATAGAGGATAAATCCCCATGTGTCCAACCCGCAGCTCGTTGAGTCGTTGCAGTAGCCCTTCCGTTTTGTCTTCAGCAGTATTTGGAAACAGGAGCCGTCGCAGTAACATAGAACAACTATTAACGCTCAGCCAAGCTCTTTAAAGGTATCGTTTATGATATTTATTAACATTTAGAGTGCAACTTAACACATACAGTGTATTTCGTCGAATCATCCGACAGTTGGTGTAACGTCTCGGTTGTTGAACTGTTATTGTGTGCTTTTTTCATTTGTCAAACCATTACGGTTGTGTAACTGTAATTACATTTCATTTACCGTCAGTTTACATAGATGTTGATTAGCTTTATGCAGTAGCTCTTGTCATGTGTCACAAGCGCTACTAATTAAAGTTGAATCTCGCCTGTATTACCGCTATTTGATTATAATTTACTGTTCATATCGTTTTCCAGAGTTAATGTCAATTTTACCGAATTATTTCAATAGATTTAAGACGTTGCGCAATTTACCGAACTGCCGTATACTAACACATTTCATATTTACATGTGCCTTTTTCTATATATTCAAATATTTTGTCAATACATGTCATGTTGATTTAACTGTGGTTTTCTTTGTTATTGTGCATGCGATTTGCGTATTATATTTTACAGTTGTAAGAGGAGTTTGGCCAGCTGGTCAAATGGATTTTCGATGGTGCTTAACCGACTCGCTGACCAGATTACTGCCAAGCTTAAAGTTGAAAGGTAAAATCATATGCTTCCACTGTTCCTCAGTGGGTTCACCTGTCCATATTTTTCTCGTGATGGAATTGCGGTAGCGCCTTATCATTTTAGATCTGTTTACCGTTTATTAGGCCGTTACCCTTGTGTTATCTCGTGCCTAGTCGGAAACTCTTGTTATGGGCTGGGAATTACGCCCCACGCGAGGGGAATGCATCCTGCCGATTGTAAATTTCCCCTTTCGGTTCGCATTCGGGTTTAGGTGTCGTTGTCAACACGTCGCCTCGACGGGGTGACGAACTCGTGGTACACGGCTACAGCTGTCTTCAACGAGGCCATCGCCTCCCCGGTGATTTGACTTTAAGTCCGAAGCATTTGAGTAAGTAAGTTCAATTGCGTGGCACGGTGGTCGACAGTTACTTAAAAATTGGGGGCCCCATTATCGTGAAGCAATCCTTGCACGATAGCCGGATCAACCAAAGTTTCTTAAAAATTATGAATAACGAAGAGTGAATCTTGTAACAAGTGCCGTTAATTGAGTTTCTTTTCGAATCATAGTTTCTGGATATACCAGCTAGTTGTCTTCCCCATGTCCGCTTTTCAAGACAATTCGGTGTCGACCCTATCCAGGCATTGTTTTCCGTGTCTAACAACATCCTCAAAGATCATATTTACCCTGCATCGTGGCGTTGTGTGAATAACGCCGCACGCAGCAGGGGTAAGCTTTGCATTTACACAGGAAAGCCCTACCAGCAGCTCCAAAGTAGATGTATTGTAACTGCTTGAATTATATATCAAGATGAGTTAAATTACGAAATGTTTCAAACATTTTCTCTCTGCGTTCAGCCTTTCCAGCGATACCTAGTACGCTAGTCAAGGCAATTCATTAGTATTTTCAAGGAATTTCTTGTTTACATTCTCAATAACTAGATACTCCGGCAATGGCTGAATAAAATTACTTCAGATAGCTTGTATACATGATGCCGTCATCTATGAGGCAGGTTTAGCTTTATGGAATTCATGTTATTTTGCTCATTGAAGTTATCTAATAAATAGCTCGTTAAAAGTACCACCTTTGTTTTATTGTGCACTGTATTAATCGATGTACAGCAGTTGGAAGCAACGTGTTAAGAATCAACAAACTTAGGTTACCGTTGGTGAAACGCTGGTTCACACACCATCCCCAAGAAGTATTGTGACTCTTTCGCCCCTATTTCAAGTTCTCTCCAGCCCGCCAAACTAGTACATTGGACCACTACAGGTTTACTTTGAAATATCACTTGTTGGAAAACATTTCTTGAGCTTCTTATCCGTTGTATTTTACACGTATGATTCCGAGTTGAACAGCCGTCGCGAACGCATGTGTTAAACTTATCGTTGTGACCGCTGTGATAACTTTCGCCACGTGCTGTTTCGCGAGCAGACATTCACCTTCGTTTTATTCCCGGTAACAAAATTTTATTTTATTTACTAAATACTAACAATTCCAAACACATTTCACACCCCCAGCTGGGGGGTGTGCTTAGACGCAATCCATCATGTCGGTCTTAAAAAGAAACTCCGATCACTTGTCACCACCGATCTCCGATCTACAAAAAAAATATCTCTGGAAACCCGAATCCCTAATTGAGAAAAACAAATATTATCTACCTAGTCATCTCGAACCCTCCGTCTCCAACGAAACTGAGACAACTAATCAACCACCAAAAGACAAATTACCACCTATTTTCCTTCACGGTCCAGTCAATCACAAAGAAGTTATCAACGACATTAAAAGCCTCGTCAAGAAAGAATTCACAACATCCTTAAATTCATCTACATTAAAGATTACCCTAACTTGCCAAGAAGACTATAGATCTCTGGCCAAGCATTATCTAGATAAGAAAATTGAGTTTCACACGTTCCAAAATCCTAATGGCAGACCACTTTCAGTAGTCATTAAAAACGTTCCCCCCTCCTTAACGGAAGCTGATATTGAAGCTGAACTTGCAACTTATGAACTACCGATAAAACGGGTTACTAGACTACTAAACAAAGATAGAACACCTATGCCAGTCTGCTCAATACTCTTAACAGCGAATGAAAAAGCAAACGAAATATTTAAAATAAACAAAATTTACCACTCCATAGTGACCGTGGAACCACGAAAGAACAATAACAAAACCCCACAATGTCACAGATGCCAACGCATTGGCCATACTAAAAATGATTGCAGCCTAGAACCTAGATGCGTAAAATGTCTAGGCAACCACTTATACACAAACTGTGATAAACCACTCAAAGCTCCCCCGATGTGTACCAACTGCGGAGAAAATCACCCCGCCAATTTTAGGGGATGTAAATACTTCACAGAAACAAGAAATCACGACAGACGACCCCCAAACGAACCTAACAAAACACCAAAAACATCGAGCAACCACGTACCTGATAATAACTTGAAAAACTTTCCCCAACTCTCACGTAATACCCCACAAATGAATCCATCATGGCAACCCAGAATGAACAATTCAGCTCCCGAAACCTCATCTGTACTTAACACCCTACTATCATCCCTCCTAAATCTACTCCAACCCTATATTGAACAAATAAAACATTTTCTCTTAACGAATCTCTTACCGACTCTCTTCAATGGACCATAAAATCAACACAATCTCTCAAATAAAAATCCTCAACTGGAATGCAAATGGCATCAAAAATCAGCTAAATTTATTGAAGTCTTTTCTGTCACGATATTCCATAGATATAGCATGCGTCTCGGAAACGCATTTAAATCACTGTGAAACACTCAAAATAGCTGGATATCAGATCTACCGCTCTGACAGAAATGCCAACGTTGCATCAGGAGGAGTGGCCATCATCATTAAGCGCAAAATCATCCACCATGAATATCAACTAATCAACACTACAAATCTCGAGATCGTAGCAATTAAAATTAAAGCCCATGACGGCAGCACCGTAAACATAATTTGCGTCTACAAACACCCAATAAGCGACTCATAGAGCAAGACATCTCGACAATATTCACCACAAATGAACCTATTGTACTTATCGGTGACCTAAATTCTAAAAACACCATTTGGGGATGTAGAGCAACAAACCCAGCCGTCTCAAAACTATACGATCTCACATCTACATACGCTTTTCAAATACAAGCCCCTAATGAGCCCACTTACTACCCTTACAGAAACGACCACCAGCCCGACATACTGGACATTGTAGCTTGCAAGAACTTCAACAAGCAAATACATCAACAAGTGCTCCCCGACCTAGACTCGGACCATCTACAAGTCATCATTTTATTTCTAATCACACCTGCAACAACCACCCTCGAGCCAAGATTAATTAATGGGATAGTCGACTGGGAACTCTTCCGCTCTTAGACCATCAGCTCAAGTACCCAAACGATTTGCAATCCCCAACCCACATCGACGACACAATCTCGCACATAACAAACAGCGTCATTAATAGTGTTCAACGAGCTACCAAACAGAGGGTCAACCGAAAACGTACGAACTTTTACTCATCACCCAAATATATAATCGACTTAATTAAGCAAAAGAATTCTCTGAGAAGAGAATGGCAGACAACCCGAAATCCCGCAACTAAAAACATCGTAAACAACCTATCTCATGGCATTAAACATGAACTCGAAGCGTATGGCATTTACTCCTACCAAAAACTCATTAGCAACCTCGAACCAACAGATCCTAGACTTTGGAGAACAACCAAACAAATTCTACGTCAACCATACGAGATACCACCAATCACCTTGGATGCACAGACACTCAATTCCGACGAAGAAAAAAGCGTAGCTTTCGCAGAACATCTCGAGCGAACGTTCACTTCCCCCAATCACAGCGACCCGGTCTTCAACAACATAGTGAACAACCATGTCGAAACACATCAACCAATACCAGAAACTAACTTCAAACCAACCTCGCCTAAAGAACTTGCTTCCATAATCAAAACTCTACCGATAAATAAATCACCAGGCCATGATGCAATACCCAATGTCATTTTGAAGAAACTTACCAAGAAAGCATACGCGTACGTAGCAACAGTTTTTAATGCATGCCTAAAGCTAGGGTATTTCCCCAACGTATGGAAACAGGCAACTGTACTTATGTTCCCCAAACCAGGAAAGGATAAAAAAACCATGACTAGTTACAGACCAATCAGTCTACTTACAACACTTTCGAAACTTTTGGAAAAAGTTATCTATTCTCGGTTAAACGACGAAGTTCAACGATTAGATATCCTACCAACCTATCAATTCGGCTTCAGGGAAGGCCACTCCACCAGCCATCAATTACAACGCGTGACAGAAGCCATTGAAAGAGGATATGAATCCAAACAATTCACAGCAATCCTATTTATTGATATAGCACAAGCCTTCGATCGCGTGTGGACAAATGGCCTCAAATGCAAACTCTTATTCTTGAAAATACCCGAATACATCAAATCCATGTTATTCTCTTTCCTAGATAATCGCTCCTTCTCAGTCAAAATCCACACATCCCTATCTCCCATCAAAAACATACACGCGGGAGTCCCACAAGGTAGCATTCTCGGCCCCATCCTCTTCAACATCTTCATGCACGATTTCCCCGCCATCAATGCTGACCTTGCAATGTATGCCGACGACACCGTCATATTAGCTAGACATGAATGCCTGGAAGAGGCGATCTCTAATCTACAAGAAGCTACCACTACACTTACCAAATGGTTCAAGAAATGGAACCTCTCAAGAAATGGAACCTCTCAATCAATTACACCAAATGCGTCACAAAAATCTTTACGCTGAGACGAATTAACAACCCCCCTGAAATCTCCATTAACGGCTACTATATTCAGTGGAATGCCTACGATGAGCCCGTTAAATACCTAGGTATTTATTTCGACACCAAGCTCACCTGGAAAAAACATGTCCTCAAAAAACTGAATGAAGGACACATGCGATTACTTCAATTATACCCTCTTATTAATCGCAAATCTACCTTACTTACTCAATGTACTACCACCCTGTACAAGTCACTTATACGCCCATTAGTCCTATACGGATGTGTTGTGTGGGGCAACACATCTAAAACAAACCTCCGCAGAATTCAAGTGCTCCAGAACAAGATTCTTAGAATCGCGGTGAACGCTCCCTGGTTTGTCATAGTGGAGGTGCTACATGGCTCATTTAATAAAAAAGCTGCAAATTGTGATAAGAAGATTTCCTTTGGTAGAAATGTAGTTTATGACTATACAATTCATTAAAGAAGGGGAGGCATCTCGAAAAGTCGCTAGAATTGAAGATGTCGGCGGTAATTCAAAATGGCGTCATACTATGGAATTATTTGCAATTTCCTTACTACCCATCGCACAAAATAGTGTTTGGTGTCAATTTATATGTTTTTTAGGCCAACAATTTCATTTATAATATCAGAAATATGGATAAAATTAACATAGGAGACTTGTTGTAAAGTCGTAAAGTCACATTTATAGAGTAAAATTAAAGAAGAATGAATACTATACCATGTTTCTATAAATACCTACTTATACAAGATTTTACAAAAATTTACTCTTACATTTAAAGTTACATACTTTATTATCTTCAGGTTTTCACTCGTTTTTGCAGTAGCATAACAAAGTGCAAGATAGTCCAACTTTTCTACAGCCGCACTTATTTTTACAGATTTTGCACATAAGTACATTTTATTAATTCTTTACAAGTATCTGCAATTTCTGGTAACTCTGACCATTTTATTTTCCATGATACATCATCCAACCACTAACCCTATTCATTTGGAGAAGGCGTCTTTATTTCTCACTGGTCTGCATGTCCCCAAATGTGCCCAGCTTGGAAGGCACTCCGTAGAACATGTTGTTGTAGTGCACCCTTTGTTGGTGGTAAATTTTCAAGAGAGCGATTTTTTGTCATAAACAGTTCTTGTCTGACATCATTGACACTTTTGCTGTTAATTGTTGAACAGTACAATAATACTACACATTTTTCTAAGATACCTATTTAATATATTGTCAGGGAATGAATCTATATTTCTTCCCTGTTCCAAATGTAACTCAAAGTGTTTCCAGGCTTTTATCTGACAGTTCAAAGAAGTATGCAATTGCTAAAACTAATACATCCGTATCTACAAAGCGGATAACAATATTTTTCAATCCATTTTCTACAATGTCTTTGAGATGAAGTATTATCCTTGAATGTGCTACTTCATGAACAGGGCAAGTCACTCCAATTAAGAAACTTACAGCACTGACATTTCCTTCAACTTTATCACCTGCAGGAGTAATAACTTGTGTTTTGTTTATGTTATCCATTGCTAATGATCCAAGTAGAGAAAATAGTTCTTTGTTATTTGAATCTCTTAAAAACTCTTGCCAATTTGTAGGTAATTTGACATGAGGTAGCACTTGTCTCTGGTTCCTGTACCCCTTTTCTCTCTGGCTTCACCTTTAATGCTCGGAGTAATGTATCTGTCCCAAATTAAATCAACTCTACGGCAGCCAAAACTCTCAATGTCGTTACATATGTGAAGATGAAATGTGTTAATGTAATAGTAATCATTAAACGTCTTTGAAGACTGATGAGGCTTTAAAATGTTGGCAAGAACTGCACCATCATAATTTACAGCATGACAGGTTCCTGGAAAGACAATGTCACTCTTTTCAACAATTTCCTCTAAAATATGTGCTAGATCACTTTTATGGCTGGGTCGAAATTCTCCATTACTGGAAAACGCAGGCGGAAATGGCTGATTTTCGATCTTAAAAAGTCCTGCTTATCTAGCTGACGATTCTGTGTACCTGGAAAACAGCTGGACGTCTGTTTTTAAAATCTTCAAAGTTTAATTTTTCTTGCTTATGCGTTTTGTTGGAGTACTGAAGAGGGAGAGTTTCTTCTTTTTCAAAGGCTGAAATAGTGTTGAGGAACTTTTTACCAGGCGTTCCTCAATGAAACTGTGGAACTGTGTAATGCCAGTTGACTCAGCTAAATAAACAGATGCATTGATATCCTTATCAACAATAACTCTGCTGTCGATGACAAGAAAATCTTTTCCATTTTCTAAAAATGGGTTTCTGAACTCTTTCAGAGTATCATAAAGTGCTTGAACCCTAGTGACAAATTTAACTTGAAATGAGTGATATTGCTCATGATGTCGTCTATTACTTTCTTCGACCTTTGTCTGAATCTTACACTCAAACTCTAGTATCAAGTGGTAAATTTCCGGTACAGCTACCATCCAAAGTGTTAGTGCCGATGTATCCTGTGTTAATCCTACTGCACCTCCATCTCCTTTCACTATAGAATTGTTTTGCTCGTGCGCTTGATCTATGCTGATAACTGAGAAGAGTTTGTTCGATTTTTTTAATCACAAACTGCCTTTTGTACATAAGAAGGACATCTGAATGCCGACTGATACTTAGCCTATTTTTAACAACAAAAATGAACTTGTTGGCCTAAAAAGCATATAAATTGACACCAAACACACTCTTGTGCGATGGTTAGTAAGAAAACTACAAACAATTCCATTGTATGACGCCATTTTGAATTTCAGCCGCCATCTTGAATTCTAACAACTTTTCGAGATGCCTCCCCTTCTCAAATGAATTGTATAGTCATAAACTACATTTCTGCCAAAGGGGATCTTCTTATCACAATTTGCAGTTTTTTTATACCTAGCACCTCCACTATCACAAATCAACAACTACACCACGAACTGGGCATACCCACAATTGAACAACACATAGCAAAACTTACTAAAAAATTTCACTCTAATCTCACCAACTGCAGCGGGGCAGCCTACTACACCATAGGTCAGCGAGGCATCCACGTACGACTAAAACGTAAGCTTCCACAAGATATATTTCTTAGTGACAACAGTGACAACGACTAAGTGATTAATTTTAACACACCCAGTGCTCTCACAGTGAAAAACAATTAACAATCAAAACTCCCTCGTGGTCATAGCTACCGCTCATCCAACCAGCATAAAGACATATTCCCAAGTGATAACAGTGACGATTACATGATCAATGTCAACTAATTAACACTCGGAACTTTCTTGCGGTCATACTTACCGCTTACGCTACGTCTTACATTATATATAACCTGCCATCACTGCCTTGTATAACAGTGTAAATTGTTGAGCAGGCAAATGCCTAATAAAAAAAAATGACACCTGCCCTGTAGCGCAAACCGTTTTATATATCCACACATTGTTTGGCCAACTCTTAAAGACCACGTTTAACATTAGCTGAGGTTTAATCATTCATTTTATAACCTGATTTCGATCTCTAATTTTGTGTCAAATCTTTTTCCGTTTATTTCTCACATCACACATCGCGTTTTCCCCACAGAAGCGAACAGAAAATCACTATCGCCGTTCAATAAATTCTTGAAATTTGAACTAAATATTTTTTGCTACCACTACCGAAATTTTATCTAAAAAGATATGTATCTCACTGAATAGTCCCTCGCATATCATTCTTGGTCAAAATCTATTGGTTTACGAATTAAGTTTGGTTAGGGCGATATTCGAATCTGATTAGAAATGAGGATTAGAAAGGTTTCCAACGTTCGTCGGATTTTTTATGAAATTATTGCTCTGGATAGTTATTATATGATCACAACAATCATTTTGCTTTCCCAAAACAGAGTGTAGTAATTATGATGTTTTAGAATTCGAGATTTCTGCGGAAATGTTCGTTTTCGTGTTTTCTGATTCATAAAAAGTTGTTTTTGATGTGATATCTGCCTATGAGTCTGTCAGTATGTAAGACAGTGTCTACAGCCCATACGGTTTAATCGATCGGCCTGAAAACGTATCTTCAGTTTGAATAGAAATTGTAAGACCCAGTGATTTCTGGTTAAAATCGGGCAAACAGAATTTTTATATTTATTTGATGAAAATGAAGTTTCATAGAATAAAATTATATAATATGTATTTTTGTTTAAAAGGTTTTTTGTAAGAGGTGCAGTTTGTGAAAAAATCCCAAAATTAAATTCTTACAAAGAAGATTGCATCTGTTCATGTTCCACCACTTCTAAAGCCTTGTTCTTCATTCAGTGTTATTAGACGGCTAGTTTTTGCAGTTCATTCATCAGGTATTGTTCTGTGGTCGAATACTTTCTACTTTCTCTCTTTATAATTTCATTTGTTTATGCATGCCTTCCATATTTCATTAATCCGTTAGTTATGCTATCTGCCAGACACGATTGTTTGTTTTTTAATTTTCTAATAACTCTAGCTACTTCCGCTTCGTCTGTTTATACCTTTCTTTCGTTATTATTGTTGGAGTTCTAATACATTTTTGAAATGGTCTACCTATTGTTTCTTTGCAATTGCCCTGGCCTCTATGATTTCTCTTGTTTCTCTTCGTTGTGATCGTATAGTTCTCTATATTTGTATTTGTAGGCCATAAAAGGCATGTCCCATGCGTTAAAAAATTGTTTTCAGTAGCTCGTATTTTTGAGTTCGCTTTTTTTTGTGTTCCTGGTAGTTTTCTGCAGAAGAAAAATTTGGCAGTGTTTCCTTCATAAAAGCATTTCTTTTGTATAAGTAGATAATACATTAGATTTTCCATAAATATGTATTCTTTCATATTCACATCACCAGAGAGTGTTCCATAATTACACATTAATAGCAACTTAAAAGTTTTAGATTTAATATAGCAGAACAATATTCCGAGCAGTCAGGTTTACTTTGAATAATGTTTAGACATGTAGTGTACCACCACCTTATCTATATTTATGAAGAGACACCTCTCAGTCATTTAACCAGTGCCCTGGTAGGCAGATTATAACAGGTCTAAAGTCTAATGTTAAGATTTTAAGTATTATTACACCACCAGAAATTGAATGGCGACCGGAATAAGAAGCGTGGACTATATCAGCGCCCCGATAATTATTGTAAAATTATTATTATCTAGTAATTCACTGTCAACGAAGTAATCGTGCCTACGTTTATTTTGAGAAGCATTGGCATGCCTTAGTTGATTAGATTTATAACATGTTTGTTTAGTAAATCGGTGTCGTCATACTGGTCGAAAAAGATTATATCCACACTAAAATTCCAGCTGTCCACGTATTTTCATTGTAAATAAAATATTTTAATAAATGCACTGTTAACAGCATGTTTTCAATTAAGATGTAACTTTTCGTCTGCTCTGTTGTATTTTTTATTCAGGTAATCTTATAAGTCTTCCGCTGACAATTCAGGATGAAATCTAGAAACAGGCAACCGAATCCCCTTTTCATTAACTATGGCTTTGAACATTTCATCTTTGCTTTGTCAAGCGCTAATAATAATTCCTTCGGGGAAAAGTCTGCTACTGGATTTCTTCTGTTCCTGTGTTCGCGTTGTATTCGTAGCATTAGCGTGATAGTTATTTATATGCTTATTAGATATAGTGGGTTAAGCAATAATATTAAATCTTCAAGTTTCTTTCTTGTTATGGCTTGAGCACTCCAGGAGCTACTTGCTTTTTAGTGATTGTTTATTTATTTACTTTAGACAGTCACAGGTCTAATTACAATAAGTGCAACTTTAACTATTCAATGCCATGTAATTTGAAACTAAGCAATAGAAAAGGAAAAGAGAAAGAAGAAAAATTAGAAACAATCCAGCAAACGAACATTTATGTTATAGTGCCATAATCATAGTGAATAATAATAATATTATTATTTATTATAATACAGAATTTACTGAATGAATAAGAAAAGTCTATATCTAAAAGAAAAGAAGCTTGATTAGTTAATTTCAGTATATCGCTAATCAGAGTTCTAGTATAATACGAGGTGACGAAAAATAGCCTACTGAGACGCACAGGCATAGGAGGTATTTTTAAAGTCAAAAGCGCGACCAATCAATCTTACATCATTTATGCAATTATTCTAAATTTTGTAGCATAGCTTTAGGGTTATAGTAATACCCCTGCTTTCCATACTCGGCAGTTCAAACTCTTCGCATATGTGTAGACCTAATGATATGATAGTCTGGATATGTTTTGTAATATATGATATACAAATTTCGCAACAGTTTGATTTGCACCCTTTCCACATGAATTACGTGTGACATTATATTTAAAAACTAGCAGTCCAGTGAGACAAATGTCTCATTTAACGCGCCTTCAAACCTCGATCGGTTAGGCAACCACCCAGACCTGGAATGTGTCAAAGTGGTTGCCTAACCGATCGAGGATTTAAGGCGCAGAGGGTCGCAGCTACGTTTGGCGGCCGAAACAGTTTTTATTTAATACGCGTTCTATTTGAAAAACGGTCTTTTTGTGATTTCTCGAAAACCGGAAGTGTCACGTGACTGAAATTCGGTTCCTGACCTGACATGACCATTCCAAACATATAACTTTAATAACTTTTTTCTCTATCTCTTACGGTTTGGCTGCTGAAACAGCGTCCCGGACAAAACAACGTCCCGGACAAAACAGCGTCCCAGACAGACACGTCTATTAGATAAAGGATATTGAAACTCAATTTATTTAGAATACTCTATTTATACATTGCAATGAACATAATTTAACCTAACACTAACATGTTAAAAATATTCCATAAATGTCATAATTTTGAATTTAAAACAGAAAAATTAAAGTTAGCCTTGACTTAAAGATCAAACTGTAATCATAGCAAGATTTTAAAAAAATAATAACAAAGTACAATCGGAGGGCCAGACACCAAGTTGGTGTGTGTTTTGTCATCCCAAAAAAACAAAGTAAAAGTTACAATAAATACCAATTTACACAATTACGAAGTGTTTTCAGATTAGTGCAGTGTTGTTAGATAGGTTGCAGATGTTTTGCATTTCTTAGCGCCTCTGCAGATGATAACAAATGTTGAGCATCTGGTGTTGGTGTTTTTTGTTCGTAGTCTGGATAAGGAGCGCAGGTCCTAAAGTCCAGAGTAGGCAGGAACCATTGTGCATTGCGGCGGAGCCCTAGCTATGAGCACAAGAGCTGGTATTGGAACCGGTAGCAGCGATCAGACGACGAGCAGCAAATTGAAGAGTTATCAGCAGGCTTGCAAGGCAGGTTAACAATAATAAGGAGGCCCACTCATCGAAGCAGTTGCTAGTGGCTCGATAAAGGCCTAAACATCCATCGCACGTTTTCCTATCAAATTCAGTGATCTTTTCCGATTGCATCCTTTGTGCATGTTTTGCTTTAGTTGCGTTGTTTACATACGTTATATCACCTAAGCAACGCATTGATACGTAATGGTTTAAAATTAAACCTACTTTGATTTGTTTCTGTATTATGAATGTGAAGTTAAGTCACCAAAAGCTGACAGTGCGATTATTTCCCATAATTTCAAATCGCGTACTAAGTTATCCCATAAGTTAAATAAGCAGCGTAGAAACGATCGCGTTCAGTAAAAATCTGAACAATTTATGTAAAAGCCAGTATATTATCAAATAACTTTACATAAACAATTAATAAACATTCAATATGCAGATGACATTGTTGCTTCTTTTTGCAGGCTAATCCCGTAAGGAATTATAACCTATAACGAGATGTTTATCATCAGTATCATAGCAACATACACATGTAAAGAGAGTCTTTACTCATAGAGACAAAGTTCATTAAACCGGTGTTTACGATTCAGAATACCATACCATGGGTCATTACACAGTAATCGATCTGATTTCTATCCAGCTATGGCTTCTCTGTCTGTTAATTTTAGAGCAATTGATATCCATTTCAAGCTTTATCCAGGAAACTGCTAACAAAGCTTCGAAGAACAAAAAACAGAGGAGTGCAAACCGTAACATTCGCTTCGGATAAAATGCATTCAATTGATAGTTATAGAGAAAAATGTGTTTGATAAATGCAGCGCTGTTGTATTTTGAATCTTAAGGTTATTTAAAAATATATTTTTCCTCAAAAACACGTTTTGCAAATTTTATTTATTCATAAACGATTTGTAATTGATCTAATTGATGAAGTAGCTATTACTAAGAGTTACTAGAGTCACTTAGAACAGATTTTCTCCAGTCACGCTCTTCTATAATCAAAAATTAAGTTTAAAAGAAAAATCTTTAGAAATATGAAAATTTAGCAAGACTATCGTATGCAGTTTAAGCCGTACATTCCAAGAAACCTAAAATATACTGGGCGATCCTCTTAAAAAGTTTATGGTACTTTCCGTGAAACCAAAAGCCAAATATTTTAATTACAATTATCTGTCAATCAAAAATTATGTTTAGCATCTCCGATTCAAATTCCATCCAAATCTATTACATAAAGGCATACCCTGGTCGCATTATCACCCACCCATATTGAATGTACTTATTTTAAAGATTGGCAGACGACCGTAATTCCATCTTGCTAGCTAGAAACACAATCCAGAAAGAACTTTTTCTAGCTCTACGCCACAATTACAAGACAGATAGAGCTCGCTCTTATCCTGATAACGAAAGTTAATCTCAGCAATGTTTTAAGCCTGCCAAAGTACCGACCGCGGTCA